>CAMOHE010035586.1:0-28741 GCA_946598075.1 Artocarpus hirsutus
TTCCTTTGCTAACCTCGATCATCTCTTCTTCTTCAAATCTTCTCAAAAATTTTGGGGCAAAAATCTAGGATTATTGAAGCCAAGCTTTCTGTCAATTCTATGATATTAGTGTGCTCCAAACTAGCAACTTTTTGCCTCCGTAACAACAACTTCGAATTTTTGTTGAATTTGTAACCTTTAAGGATTGAATGATCTCGTCTTATGTTTGTCAGTGTCATATGCGAATCCGTGGGTCATACTTTTGACCTTTTAGAACCATTTTTGGGTAGGTCTTACTTTTGGATCATTTTTAACTTTCTGGATTTAGGATGAGCTCGGTCCTCATGTTCATATGTAGGAATTTGACTTTTAGCAGTAATCATCTGACTTTCGTGCATAGGGGCTTATCAGCTATTAGGACTTATATACTTTTTCTTGGTGTTTCTTCGTTGCTTAGAGAAAATGACGGAAGGTAAATATAGTGGCTAACAAGCCAACAAGGCAGTAATTGTATGTTTGGAACCTACTGACCCACCAAGTACCTTCGATGGCGTGTCAATGCCAAATCTAGAGGGGAACATTGTCAAGGAGACGTAGCTCAGGACTCATCATCGAAGACGTCTCTGGAAAGCCACGTTGACACCTCTTGAACCCAAAGATGTGATGAAACAAATAGACATGTATAAGAGACAAACCTTGTTGACAGTAGCTCAGACATAAAGGACACAGTAAAGAACCTTCTCAAGGGCATGCCCATTAGAAACTAAGATGAAATGGCAATACCACAAGTAGACCCCAAGGTAGAACGCTCTTATTCGCTTAATTTTGGTGATCAGTACATGGAGGATCCAACCACTGTAGAGCTTCTTTCTAAGGCACCACATGGGGTTGTGTCAAAAAAGTTTTAAGAGTCCTTCTCTTCATCAAGCCTTGGCTATATTATGTCAGGCTAAGGATAGGGCATCTGACCCTATTGAGAGAATGATCGTGGTCTATACGAACACTTTATCCTACAATGTCTTCCTTCCTTACCCTCATATTCACAAAAAGGTTTTTATTGAATTTGGGATCGCGCCTCCCGAACTGAATCCAAACAGATAGAGGATCTTGTCAGGGTCTTGTATCCTTTGGAAAGTCCATCTAAAGGCGGAGTTAACAGTCCACGAGTTTCTTTATATGTTCATGATCAAGTTGGTTCCGAATTAGCCTGGCTTTTATCACTTCAATTCTAATTCCAAGGTTAAGGAACTTAACATTGGATGTCTAACCTCCACTCACGGATAGTAAGAGTCCTTCATTTTTCTCTTGGGTTCATTTGATCAGAACTTCTCCGAGAAGGGAGCCCCAATTCTTGTTCATCGTCGTTTTGCTTCTCGATGTCTGCACCCAACATTCTTTGCCTTTAATTTTTTTTACTTTATTTGAAGTCAATGTTGAACATCCATTTTCTCACTGCAAACATTATACCTCTGCGACCTAGCCTTAACGAGGATGAACTTAAATGCGCCAAGGCCGCTATCAAAGTCCCAGAGCATTTTAGTTCATAATCACCTTGGCCATCGACTATAACTTATTCGTTGCTAGACTTAGTAATTTGGTAGTTCCTTTGTCAACAGTAGCTGAGAACAAAGTTGAGATTGATGAACAAGCTTCTCTGCCCAAATAGAATCTAATTATAAACCTCAACAGTGAAGAAGAATAGGAAGGTATTAGTATCATCCTACTTTAATTTTCAAACAATAAATTTTGCCAAGTGTAATTGTTTGACTTGGTTTTCTTTCTTGGTTTCAAACATGGTTTCCAAATATAGAGGCATGAAGAGGTCAGCTGTTGCCTCCCAAGGTGCCGAGGAAAGATAGGGCAAGAAATAAAGGATTGATACCTCAGGGACCAATAAGTCCTAACTCGAGCGTGCTAAGGGAGATGCTTCTTCCAAAGGGGGCAATGTAATACCTATCCTCTTGGTAAGGTTGTGCCCTTACCTCCAACATAGATCTCAGGCACAAGCAAGTCTTTAAAACGGAAGAATATGAAAGTCATGTCCACTACGCTCTCTAATGATTTAGCAGCTGCCAACAGTCGTTATCCTCCATGGATGAGCTCGATGATGGAAATGATTTGAGAAAATTTTAGTGAGAGTGACTGGGTCGACTTGCAAGGTAAGGCACTTTGGAGCAACATAAGTGTCTGGTCAACTTGAATATAAGGGTAAATGTCCACTTGTGCATTGTTCATTTTTTCCTTAATTTGGGTACTAATATTTGTACTTTTTCAAGCCTTCATCACCTCCATAATAAGCTACAACCTCCATGCAACATCCCAGTTCTAGAAGGAAAAAATGGACGATGACCTACTCACCCTAGAGCCAAGCTAGCAAACAAAGAGGCTGGGTCATACAAGTTAAATGGAGAAACAGAATGTTGAGAATCTCTTGGCCAAGGAAGTTAAAAAGAACAAAGCCCTAGAAGAGGCGGTGAAGACCAAAAAGGAAAAATTTCAAAGAGAGTTGGCCAAGGCCTGAGCCGACGTGGTGGAGTAGTTTAAGGCTTTAGTCGAGATGACACATATCTTGGATAGCTCCTTCAATGAAGGTGTCGAGTCAGTTATTGCCAACTTCAATCTTTGCTTCCTAGAGGTGCTCGAAAAGGTGGCAACCGAAGAGACCACCAAGGCTGCTGCTACTCAAAGAGAGAAAGGCGCCTGGTCTGTCTTCTTTCTTTTTCTTTTTTTTTTTTTTCTTGTTCTGTAATAATCATAAGGCCAAGACAATGGGCTAAATGGCCTGCATTATGTATATAATTATGGTATTTAAATATATTTACTTTTGTTTCCTACAAAACAAATGTATTAGCAATATAAATTTACAAGTGTTGCCTGATCTGAATATGACCGAGGTTAGAGCAACCTGCATCTTAATTGGCTAGGTTTGTTTTTGATAATTTTTACAAGTGTCAACAACCAACTTGGACTTTATAAATGGGCTAATATAATAAATGACTTGATTGCTTTTAGGTCTTATGTTTACTACAAGTGTAAATAGCTGAGTCTACCGTACTCTTTTAATTTAAATGCACAAATGCAAATAACTGAGATCACTATGTCTTCAATTCAATATTTAGTGAGGTGCAAATAACTGAGATAGATTTTGTCCTAAGCTCTTATGGCTTGATTGAGCTAGGCTTATTAGTAAGTTTGCCCTTAATGGCTCAGCTGAGCTTATACTGAGCTCTTTAAGGCTTTTGCTATGTATTAATTGGGATAGCACTTTGTGCATCGAGTTGTCCTTTGTCCTTGGCTAAACACTAGAGTCTAACATTGGACATCGCATAAAATTAACAAAGTAAAAGACAAGACAAATTAACTAATAAATAAACCTCGAAAATTTTATTGAATTCTTAACTAGAATAACCATTTGGCATTCTTTGTCCTATACTATAACATCCAAAAATTAAATATTGGATAGAAAGGCCTACTAGTGATGTGGCTAAGATGAGTTATATTCTGTGGGTGCTTTATTGCCTCTCCTTGACCTGATACGTCCTAGGTTTAAAGAGTGCTCTAACTCCATATGGACCTTCCCAGGTTGGTCCTAAGGGCTCTTTGGTATTCTAAGCTACCTCGTCTAAGGACTACGTCACCTACCGAGAAACTTCTTTCTTTGACCCTCTTATTGTAGCATCAAGCTGCCCTTTGTTGATATGTCACCCACTTGACTTGTGCTTTTAACCTATTTTCTTCTAAAAGGTCCATATCTACATCTATCAGTGCTCGATTCACCACTTCTTAATATCCAACTACGCAGTTACTTGGGGTTGTAATTGGAATCATAGTTTCAACTCCATACACCATTAAAGAAGGGGTTTTGTTGGTGAATATCCTTGATGTAGTCTGATATGCTCAGAGGACCTTTGGTAGCTTGTCTGCCCATGCCTTCTTGAGTTGATCAAGTTTCTTCTTAAATGTGTGCTTGGGGACTTTGTTGACTACCTTGACTTGCCCGTTTCTTTGAGGGTGAGCTGAAAAGTTTTTATTGATGCTAAGTTGGCCGTAGAACTCCCTAATTCTGGTGTTATCAAATTGCTTAGAATTATCTGAGACTAAAGAGTGTGGGACACTAAATTTGCATATAATATTGTCCCAAATGAAGCTTGTGCACTTGGCCTCAGTGATTGTTGTCAATAGTTCTACTTCTACCCATTTGGTATAGTAGTCTACTGCCACTATAGCATATATACTTGTATCCTTGGGATGTGTTGTGCTATAGGCCTATAATGTCTATCCCCCATTTAGCGACAGGCCATGGGCTAACAATTGATGTAAGAAGCTTGGCAAGCGATCTAAGGATTGTGGCAAACATTTGGTGTTTCCTGCATTTTTTCACATACATTATAGCTTCCTTTTTCAAGGTTGGCCAATAATATCCTTGGCGCAGAACCTCTTGTATGCTAAGGACTGCTCCCCAATGTAGTTTTTGCATACTCCTTGGTATATTTCCTTCAGCATGTTCTAATCCTCTTCATTATCCAAACACTTAAGCAACGAGGTAGAGATTCCTTAGCGGTAAATGACATCATCATAAATTAAATATCTTTTAGCTCTATACCTCATGCTTCTCACTTCATCTCAGTTATCTAGAAATACTTTGTTTTTCAAAAACATGTAGATTGGAGCCATCCAATTGTCTGGTGCTACAATGGGGCAGACATTGTCTATCTCCTGTTGTTGAATCATGGGCTACTCAAGGAGCTAAAGTGGTAAAACTTTGAGGAGCTTTGAGTCCTTAGCTGTTGCGAGCTTTGTCAATACGTTAGCATTGTTACCGTCGACTCAGGATATCCTAATAAACTCATGCCATTTAAACTTTTTCAATTCATCTTTTACCTTGTTGAGGTAGGCTATCATCTGTTCCCCTTGAGCTTAGTATTCTTTATTAATCTAGCTGACCACAACTTGTGAGTTGCTATAGACAATAACCGAGCTTACTTCCATGTGCTTAGCAAGTCATAAATTGCTTTATATTCAGCTTCATTATTTGATATCTTGAATTTGAATATAATGAATGAGGTTATTTTATAGTCTTAAGGGCTTATAAGT
This sequence comes from Artocarpus hirsutus, assembly GCA_946598075.1. Lineage (NCBI taxonomy): Eukaryota > Viridiplantae > Streptophyta > Magnoliopsida > Rosales > Moraceae > Artocarpus > Artocarpus hirsutus. Next base: position 5,074 of record CAMOHE010035586.1, read on the forward strand.
ATTATTCCAACTCCTGCTCCGTGCTCGTTTAATGATCCATCTATGTACATCTTTTATCTCGAGAGCTCTGGGTCTATATCCATTTCTTAATTATCCGGATAGGCTGTAAGCTATGCCACAAAGGCTGACCATAAAAGCTTTTTTTAGTATGTAGTTGATGTCATAACCACTTAGCCTGAACCCACGTTAGTAGCTGACCTGATGTATTCAACTTCTAAGGTGCCTACCTTAGAGGGTAGTTCGTAATGACCTCAACAGTGTGCTCCTGAAAGTAGTAAGGATGCTTCTTGACTATTATTATTAAGGCTAAAGCTAATTTCTCCATGTTGGTGTATTTGGTCTCGACATCTAAGAGCAGTTGACTAGTGTAGTAGTCCAGCAGCTGAATTCTGTTCTCTTCATAGATGATGACCAAACTAACTACGTGCTTTAACACAACCAGGTGGAGATATAACTTCTTTCCCAGTAGTGCCGTCGATAGGATTAGTACTTGCCCGAGGTGACCATTACCTGCTAAAATGCTTCTTCGTACTTTGGGTTGACTCCTTTAAGTGTATTAGAGAATACACTTGTCTGTGGGCTGTGATATGAAACAATTAAGGGTGGTGACACACCTAGTAAACTTTTATACATCATTCGGCTTCTTTGGTGACTCTATGTCTATAAGCGCCTTGATCTTTCGGGGCTTATTTCTATACCATGTTGGTTTACCATAAAACCCAGAAACTTACATGAATCTACTCCGAAAGCACACTTCTACAAGTTAAGCTTCATGTTATACTTCCTCAGAATTTCAAATGCTTCTAGTAGGTTGGCAATATGCCTCTAAGCATGCTAACTTTTCATGAGCATATCATCAATATAGACCTTCATCTTCCTGCCAATCTAATTCTCAAACATCTTATTGACAAAATGTTGATAAGTAGCCCCAGCATGGCCGAAAGACATCTTTATGTAACAATACAACCTTGGTCAGTAATGATGACGGTGTGTTCCTCATCAGGTCCATACATAAGAATATGATTGTAGCTAGAGTATACATCCATAAAACTCATTAAGTCATGGCCCATCATTGCATTAACGAACTATTCTATTCTCAACAAAGGAAAACTATTGTTGGGCAACCCTTGTTAAGGTCGTGAAGTCGACACATGTACGCCACTTACTGTTTGGCTTCTTAACAAGGACTAAGTTTACAACCCAAGTTAGGTATTGAGCTTATCTAATAGTTTTGTTCTTTATCAACTTGTCTGCTTCTCCCCCCAAGACTTGGTATCTTTCTCTATTCAATGGCCTTTCTTTCTGCCCTTCGATGGATAGGTTGGATCAATGTTGAAATGATGGCAAATGATCTGAGGAGATACGCCCTTCATGTCATCACATGTCCAAGAGAAAACGTCAAGATTACCCATAAAGAAAGCAATACGATTTGCACAGTATTAAGCACTGAGTTTGGTTCCTATCTTCAACGTTTTGTTTGAGTCGTCATCATCTACCATTAATTCCTCCAAATCTTCCACCAGCTTTGCGGCTATTATTTCATCGTTCATTCTAGGGTCTAGGTTTATCTTGTTCAACTGAGTGCTTAGTTGACCTTCATTATTTTGTGCTTAGTGTACTTGTAGTCTTTGATCGAGTCTGAGTATATAGTTTGGGCCTCATATCGATCACCCTTATCTCTCCATCTCCATTCTTAGTTAAGAACTTTACCACTTAATGGTATATGGATGAAACAACCTTAATTGCTTCACGACATTATATTGGGTCCCTCTGTTAAATAATTATAAAGTTTGACATTACAGTCACAGTGTTTGGTCAGGTACTGACAGCAACAAAAAGGATGATCATTCCTCTTGACACAATATTTTCTCTAGTAAATCTATACAATAGTTATGCATAAGGTGTCAGCTGAGTTCTGGGGATGTGCATCTGGTCCAATGTGCTCGTGTAAAGGATGTCAGCTTAGCTCCCCTTATCGATGATGCACATCATGATTACCAATCATGGTCGATATCACCAAGGTGTCATTGTGAGAAAAGTGGATATCTCCTGCATTATCTTCAATGAATGTGATCTCTATGTTGGTTCTTCTCAGGACCTTACATGGTCTTTCATCAATGTTTATTAGGTTATGAAAAGGTTGAGCCTTGGCTTCTCAAGCATAATTTTTAAGTGCCTATCTTTAGTTTCCTCCTAGATATGGCCCGCCATAAGTAGTTCAGGTAAATTTTGCTGGTTGTTGTTTATTCCCTTCCTGATGTACTGGATTGTTCTGTTTAGCTCCAACGTCGCCTAGACGATTTTCTCGAATATACTCTCATAGATATCCTTTTCTGATGAGGTATTCAATCTCATCTTTTAGGTTGGTACATTCTAAAGTGTTGTGATCGACCTTTGTATGGAACTTGCAATGCTTATTCTAGTTCCTCTATGCAGGGTCTTTCCTCATAGGAATTGGTCTTTTCAATAAGTTTCGACCCTCTACTTGGTTGTATATCTCCTCAATATTCGCATACAACTTAATATATGTCTCATACCTTTGGAAAGGACATCTCTATCTCTTGTTCCCTTGTTTCAAGGCCTGTGCTAGCTGCACAACAAAGGGAGCTGGACGCAAGGCCAGTACAAGAACTAGTGATGGATACTAATTATTAGCATTTTGCCTATTGTTATTTTGGACTCCATTGTTTCGGTTCTTCCTTTTTCTATTGTTTTTCCACGACTTTGGTTTTATGCCAATTGGAGTGGTTGTTGTGCTATTTATGTTACTAAAGCAGTGGGATTGTAATACAGGGTACCTGTAGTTACAGATAAACAAGCAGCTTCTTCGACATTTATATAATTATAGGCAAAGCTAAGAACTCAAGCCAAAAGACTGGAGGCTTTTTATCTAAAGAAAACTTGAAAGGTCCTTGCTACAATCCTCCTAAGATAGACGTGAGAGCAGCATATTCTGAGCAACTTTCCATAATGACAATCTTGCCCATGTAAGAATTTATAAAAGATTTCAAGGACTTGATAAGTCCTTGCTTAACAGCCTGTAGCCTTTCGCGTGGTGTTTGCTGCAACCGTCTTCCCTTGAATTGTGTTACCAAAGGCATATACAATTCTCGCTAGTAGGTAATTATTCTTGGCCTTAACTTCCTAAACCAATGTCGAGCCGAACCATTGAGGGTTGCATCAAAAGCTTGACACTTAATGGCATCTGGGGCCTCATGTAGGCGCATGTGGGAGTTATAGAGTTGCGTATTTTCATCTTTGTCTCCTTCACTATTGAAAAATAGAATGTTTGGTGGCTTAAGCTTTGGGGGAAGAGTTTGCTGCCATTTCGACATCAGTGAATGGATATCCATCTTGCCTCTTACTTGTTCACTTGTTCTACCAATCTGAGATGTTCCTCGAGGCTGAACACTAATCTCTCTATATCTTGACCACTGGCCTAGCATGTGTGGATACGGTTTTTAAAGGTCGTCATCTCCTTTGGCCCTACTTTGCTTGTTATTGATTGAGCCTGATGGAGCTTGAACAACTCCTCTGTCTTGTACCACCATGTTGGAAAAAACACTACACAACAAAAATTAAAAATTTTTTATACCAAAGTATTTTTCAAAACTATAAGTTTGATATGCTATATGCATAAATTAACTAAATCTTACTAACCTTGTTTGCTGAAGAGCTTTTGTAATCGATGAAAAAAAGAACATTCCAAAAGAGCCTCAACCAACTGGTCTTCTTTATTATTATCTATCCACGATCAGAGTGCATGTGGGTGCACGTCATACAACCCTTTCCTGCTGACTCTCCTTCCAACCAATTAAGGAAACCTAGAACTAAAGTTTGTAATTTGTGAATAATAGCTCTTAAGGAGTTTTAAAGACTCACAGACTAGAGTGCTCACTCTCAATTCCTCAACTGATCTAAATAACTTATGAGTCTCACTTCTAATCTATAGAGTTCTGATCTAGGGTCAATCATTATTAAATAAGGCCTCAAAATTCAACTTTGAATCAGCTTCAGAGTCTGATCCATGTAATCAGATTCTGCTTCAAACTGCCATGGACGACTGCGCCCAGTATACCGTAGTCGACTATGCTATCGCTAATCTGAGTTCAATTTTAATTCAAACTCTACAAGTTAATCCGATAGATACTATCTAAATCAATTAGATAATTCCTATCTTATCAGTTCAGGTATCTTTAATAGAGCCTCAATTTTAATTCAAATAACCCAATAGAGAAGTTATATAATTAAAATAGTCATATCTAGATAAACCCATGCAAATAAGATATTATCCACAATAATTCAACACATTTATCTTGAATTAATTCAACCGATAAACCAACATGGCTATCTTAAATTAATTACAGAATTAATTCAATCAATAAATTAACATGAATTATTAAATCCAATTAATTTGAATTTTAGTCAATCTAATAATTTGACATAAGTCACTAATTTATTAGAAAAACACACCGTATCATTACAGGATTTATTATGAGCTAGCAAAGGGGACCTGATGGACCTATGAAGTTCAAGCTCCCAATAATTATGAAAACCAATATCCCAAATATACATTTCATAATTATCAACTCTAACGCTACTCCACTTAAAGCTTAGAGCTGCACTCTCGAACTACATAGAATTATGAAGCCCGAATAGCTAAGCCTCTATGACATATCATAATGTATCGTATCCTCATAGGATTATCCATTATCGGCTTAAGGTTAAATTATGTCTTACCTTCTTGATTATTTTTCTTTTACGTTTAATTATCTCACCATCAAAAACTTACCATTCAAAGACAGTATACCATTTGGTTACACCATGTATTCAAATGGTTGAGTGCTTTAGTTTTTCAATTACGAGATAACATATAGAAGAGGATATCAATGACTCTTAAAGAGAAGCTATGAATTTCATATCTATGAATAACAAGTCTACGCTATCAAGAGTCATATCTCCAATGTATCGATATATGTACCATTATAAAATATGGATGTCATTCTTTGGTACATCAAAAGATATAAGTCAAGAAAATAGGCTCATTTTTATCCTAGGATTAAGATACAACACATATGATTGTCTAACGCGAATTCATTTGCTGAGACAAAATTATTAATTTAAATCAATTACACTTTATGTCCTGATCCAATATATCATCGCCTATGACAATGCACTAATTTTTTTATTCGTGAAGTCCACCTCCGATAGCCAACACAAACCACCTCTCATTAGGGATATAGACAACATAGCAATCTTTGCATGAATAAAGCGCTCAACTTTATTCCCTCGATTGTGGATCTTTTAAATTTAGACTGTTACCTTTGAAATCATGTCTTTCGCATAATCTGTCCATCATATTCCTAATTCTCAAGGCTTTGATCGACAATCTCAAACTTTTGATTGCTTATCATACATTCAACAAATATGAACATAAAAAGAACAAAAATTTGGTATATGAATAAATAAACTCTTTATTAATAAAAATATTTCCAAAAAACATATTATATTTTTATTCCTTAGGGCATACATGTATTACACGCCACACACCTCTTCTGAGCCCTATTTTGCCTACTTTCCTATGGACCTAATGCCTGAGCTCCTTATGACTGCACGTCTTTCGAATTTCTTATCCTTTCCTATAGGTTTCTCCCATTCCATTGCACTAGTGGGGATTGTCATTGGCTGGTCGGTCACTGTTCAGGGTGTTTTAAATGCGTTCAAATGCCTGCATCAGATTTTCATAATTTTGAGTTAGGATACCCATTTGGGCTTGTATGGCTGCATTTAGGTTCTACGGGGTGTCTTTTAATGGTGGTATGGGATCTCTCTAAGGAGGAAAAGGAGGTGGAAGCGAGGGATCTTGTCTTAGGCCTCGTGGAGCGTTGTTGTTTTCTTTAGTTTGGTTTCGACAGTTGTTTGTGCTGTATTGGTTTTGGTTGGTTGCTTAATTACGTGGTCTTGCTATTGAAGTGATTGCGAGATTTCTCTTTTGGAAAAAGGGTTGGAGAATTTCTTTGAGACCCTTCTTCTAGTACCAGTTGTTGACAGGTGAAACTTGTCTAACAATAATCTTTCAAATCCTCATCGAGATAATAATTCACAAGCAAAATAAAATAAAAATATAAAGAAAATAAAAGCGGGAACATAAGAATTTATAATGGTTCACCTTAACTGAAGACTACATTCACTTTAGGTTTTCTTGGGTATAGGGGTTTCACTGTGAGAAAATATGAAAACAAAAGGTCTACACAAGAACTGAACTCAGGCTGCTCTCATTCAAATGTAAACATTATATGACCATTATACCCTTCTCGGGCACAAGTTTTTGAGATACACCAAGGCTATATAGGCCAAGATCCATCACGGGCCTTTCTAGGCCTAATAACCGACTTAGGCTTTTTCTCGATGATTAGATAAAAGATATGATACTCCATTACATTAAAGAGTGTGTTTTAGTACTTTATGATACGCCAATACATTAAGAGAATGTTTTAGTACCTTTTTTTAGGATTAAATTAAACTAGGAGTTTTGGTCAATGTCTGACTTGATTGTAATCATTTTTTGTTTAATAATTTAGTGGTCATGATTTTGCATGCCAAAAAGGCTTGGAGGATTTATTTTGCACTTGAGCTAGCTTTGACTCTCTTGTCTAATCCAACATTAATTATTCTTTTCCATCGCTAAGTTTGAGAACAAGACAGAAGAGAAATGTGTTAGAAACGTTTACTAAAGAAGATTAAGGAAAACACCTCTTTTCTAGGGGGGGAAAAAGGAAAACTTTTTTTTCTCACGAACTCAACTTTATAACCACCACACAAAAACAACCGCCATGCAATGGACCAATAGTATTCTTCTTTCATAAGCTGTCTCAATAGTGCTCAAATATATATTACATTTATTGTTAATTGAGCCTTTGCCATGCTGATACTCATATTTTCATACTTCAACCTAAAGATTAAGTAATTAGTTCAAGACTTAAAAGTCATTTATGTGTGCACTGGAGTGTGGTCTACTAGAGGCCAATTTCTCACTTCGTAAAAGATAACGCGAAATGACCCAAAGACCCTTCTCATGGTTTAAAGTTTCTTTCATGTTGGGTTATTCATTCGGATACCTTGGGTAGTCTGAGCATGGCTTAGTTCTATATATATATATATATATATATATATAAACTACCCATGAGAATTTAAAATTGTTCACATATAATTGCATTTTTTATATATCAAGCTAGGGATATTCATGGATTAGATTTCACGATTTGGCGCAAATGTGCAATCCAATCGAAAACATTTGGTTGAGAAATCTCAATTCACAATCACATTAAAAACCATCAGATTGAAAAAATCTCAATTCATTACCATTCAGATTTTACGGATTGAATCTTACGAACTTACGGATTGAGCTAGGAGCTTTACAAATGACAATATCGAATGCCATTTTTTAATTAAAAAATTAAAATAAACATGCCATAATAGAAAATAGGTCAACAAAACTAAATTTGTTACAAGCCACTTAATTAAAACAAACTAACTTTAATAAAACTAAAAGTCAAAATAAAGTCTTGTTATTTAATTATGTATATTATTAAAATTATATATATATAAGGAGTTTCAGTTTTAGATTGAGGAATTTGACGGTTTGAGAATTGCTTAATTTGTAATCTAATACAAAACATTCAGATTAGATTAAACGGATTTTGTGGATTGATGGATTTCGTGCATACCTCTATACCTAGCTAAGGATGAACTCCGTGTTCGAATTTACTAAAAGAAGTTTTTTTTTTTTTAATGCAAATTCAAAAGCAAGCAAGGATTAAAATGTAGCAACAAGCACACTACTTTTTTAAGGATGACAAAAATTCCCATTTGTGTTTAATCAAAATGCAAGAATCTAGAATTTATAAGGTGTTTGGCAAATTCAATTTAAACTCATCAGTTTTAACTCAAATAGTGTAAAGCTTTTCATATGTTAGAGTGTAAAGCAAAAGTATACTGCAATATAAAGTTTTCACATACTACGATACTTTCAGTTTCAACTTACTTCTCAAACACTATTTTACAATGCTTTAAAAAAATGCAATGATCATCTTATGTGTTTATCTACTCTTGCAAATTCTAACAATGTTCTCGCCTAAAAAAAATCTAACAATATTTTTCTTAAAAGAAGTCTATCAATTTTGTTCAGTTAGCAAATAACATTATTCTATCTAATTCTGTTGGTTTTTGGACATTTTTCTTTACAAATTATCTTTATATTTCCCCAAAAATAAGATGTCATTTTATCCTAACTTTCCAAAAACATAAATATGTCCCCTCAAAGGCTCCAACTTTTTTCCCCAACTATAGATTTGTAAGGTGTTGGCTATTGTCGTTTCAACCAAAATTTTTGACCATTACAATCTAAATTTTTGACTATTATAATCTAAAGCTCTAAATGCTATACTCTTGTATGCTCTAGTATTATTTTAAAAAATTGGTTCAACCATACATAGAGCCAAAATAGGCCCAATAAAGGCCTAAGCCCTCACTCTTTTTTTTTTTTTGGTTTTTTCTTTTAATAATGTTTTGCATGTATCATTGGATTCAAGTTCCCTTCAAATTCTAGAGCCCACTACCAGCCCATGGATATTAGTAATCGATATTAGAGACCTTTATTTAAAAAAAAAATAAAAAAGAAGAAGAAGAAGAAGAAGAAGAAGCTTAACTTGCCGGCCGAGTCGAGCCTCAAATAGAGGGAAAAAGAAAAAACCCCTCTTTTTGTCTTAACTTGTATATGCCATTGCTAACCCTCATTCTAGTCATTCTAAAGGAAAATCCTTGTGCTTTTTATCTTTGTTGCTTCAACTTGCTCTTATAGCCGTGGTAAAGAAAAATATTCAAATTGCATCACTTTTCAATTCAGTAGGTAGTATAGTAAATGTTGTTGGGACTTCATCAAAACATTGTTACATTTTTCAAAAAGACAGAAGGCCATAATTGATCAAGCAATCAAGAATGGCGAGATCGTAAGTGGACAAGGTCCAAATCAAGAAGCTGCTCTTAAATGTCCAAGTGACACTCGATGGAGTTCACATTACGGTACTTCTCGTTAGCTTGATCTCCATGTTTTCGCCCGTAATTGATGTTCTTGATATAATTATTGACAATGGAATAAGTTCTAAACAAAGATTGGAAGAACGCTATTTATTAGGATTGATGTTATCCTTTGACTTTGCATTTAGTTTGCATTTGATGAAAACTTTGCTAGGAGTCACTGATGAGTTGTCAAAAGTACTTCTGAGAAAAGATCAAGATATTTAAATGCCATAGAATTAGTGAAAAATTGCAAGCAACAACTGCAGACGATGAAAGACAATGGGTGAGATTTCTTTTTTGACGAGGTCTTCTTTTTGGGGAAAACATAATATTGCTGTTCCAAACATAGAAGACACATTTCTAACCCAAGGTTGAGACAAGAAAATATATTGTATATTCATTATTTTTATCGGGTTTTAAAGTTGGCTTTTATTCTATCGGTTGTTACTGCTAAGTGGAGAAAGTATATTCTACTATGAATTTTGTGAAAAATTGACTGCATAATCGAATAGAAGATCAATTTTATAAATGACAATTTACTTGTGTACGTTAAAAAAAATTCAATAGGCTTAATAATAAAGTTATTATGAAACATTTTAAGACCTAAAAACCTGTCAGGAACAACAATTTTTGGCGCCGTCCTGGATTCAGCCCATGGTTTGAAAGAATGCTCCCAAACACCCTTGTAATTACACATTTGTCCAAAAGCGACATACATAAATGGACTGAACGAATGGGCTCATAACAGATAACCAGTTGAGTTATTTCCTCGTGGCACTATCTTGTTCTCTCCCATCGACATCCCAACAAAGGGAATCCCACAAAATGGCTTTGTTCTGTTCCTCTCCAATCCTAATGAAACACCCCATTTCATATGGAGCTTGCACAAGCACTCTACGCAGAAGAACCACCCAAGGTCAAGTCTTGGTCACTGCCATGGCGACCACACAAAAGGCCGAGGATTCGACCAAGTTGGTCACTTTCTTGGGCAAGGGCGGCTCAGGGAAGACAACCTCCGCTGTTTTCGCTGCTCAGGTTAGCTATAGTTCCTTGGAGTTTCTGCATTCTTTCCTTTGATTGTTTTATGTTTGATCTGATAAAGGGAAAAACTTGGTTTGGATTTTAATCTGTGAGTTTAGGGGGGAAAAAAAAAGTGCTTGTTTGATGGTTACCCAGAAGTGAAAAAGTGAACCAAATAGTGGGAAGTGGGCTCAAACTATAAGATCGATTGAATTTTTGGTTCCAAGTAATTTGGGCAGAATCACGTTTCACTTAAGCTTATTTTTCCTTGTGTCAAGATCGGTTTCTGTGGTTTATTTTTTTTTTTTTAAGATGATTAAATGTTTGTATATTGTTTAGGAGTATAGAAATTTAGATTTACTTATGTAACCCGAGAATCCGTTATTTTAAGCTGAATCTCATTCAGAATTTAGCATGAGGTTACACTAATGTGATTTGTGTCTCGTCTTTTTTTTTTTTTTTTAACATACTACATTGGCAGCATTATGCAATGGCTGGGCTTAGCACATGCTTGGTGATACATACACAAGACCCAACTGCTGAATTCCTTTTAAACTGTAAGATTGGAACTACTCCTGTAAAATGCAACAGCAACCTTTCGGCTCTGAGGTTCGAAACCACCAAAGTGTGTTTTTCAACTTTTATTTTCCTTTCCCCCTCCTCTGTGAATGTCTGTAACTTGTAATTAACCAGTTTTTGATAATCCCAGATGCTCCTTGAACCTCTTAATCGCCTAAAGCAAGCGGATGGCCGTCTTAATTTGACACAAGGAGTTCTTGAAAAGGTGGGTACTTGATATCTTTGATTCAAAGGGTAAAATTTTCATTTAAATGCTTTATCAAAGGAGCGACTTATGGACCCTTTTTCTATTTTCTTTTTTTTTTTTTCAATTCTTTTTGTGTTGTAATGAGCCAGATAGTCGGAGAAGAGCTTGGAGTTCTGCTCGGAATGGATTCTATTTTTTCTGCATATGCACTTGAGAGGCTTGTAAAATTTTTTAGGAAGGTTGCTCAGAAAAATCAAAATAAAGACCAATTTGACATAATAATATATGATGGTATGAGCTCAGACGAAGTTCTAAGAATGATTAGTTCAGCTAGTAAAGCAAGGTTGTGCAGCCTTCCTCTCTCCATCCCTCTCTCTATCTCTTTTATGCCAATATGAATTGAATAACGAGACTAGAATACACAGATTGTACTTGAAAAACCTGCGGAATGTGGCTGAAAAGACCGATCTTGGGAGGTTGGCTGGTCCTTCAATTCTGAGACTTGTAGATGAAGCCATGGAGATCAGCGACAGCCCATCCCTTCTCAATGGGCAAATAAGTGCAGAGATATGGGACGCTCTGGAACAAATGTTGGAGGTAAATTCCATTTCTTGTTTTCTAGAATTGCAGTTTTGCTCAAGATCCATTTTTGCTTCTTTTTGGTTATATGCGGTGCAGAGAGGTTCTTTTGCGTTCTCAGAACCCCAAAAGTTTGGCTGCTTCCTAGTGATGGACCCAGACAATAAGATCTCTGTAAATTCTGCGCTGCGTTATTGGGGTTGCACAATTCAATCCGGTGCACATGTTTCTGGTGCATTAGGCGTTGCTTCTCCACATTCAAATGCAGAATCGACAGAAAGAATTAAAGAAACGTTTTCTCCATTACCTTTTGGTTTTATTCCGCATCTCTCAATAGGTTCCGCTCTAGACTGGAATGCGATTATGCTGAACACTATCAATGAAAGTGCAAGAAATCTTCTTTCAATGCCAGCAAGCAGCTGCAGCAGCAAGATATCACCAGTAGAGTTTGATGCAGCCAAAAAGACAGTAACTCTTCTCATGCCAGGTTTTGACAAGTCAGAGATCAAGCTTTACCAGGTATGTTTTTATTCTTTTTCCTTTTATATAAGTTTCCTCTTGAGATAGATGTTCAGCCTGAAATAAAGGTGCTTAAGAGTTGAGACACTTTAAGATCCTACAAAAACAGCTCTAACTTGACATAGAATACAAAAAGTATTGATTTTTTACATGTAACTACTGAACCTCATGATGCCTCAAATTGCCGGTAACAACATTATGCACGTATTTTTACTTTTGAAAAATCATTTGAACTGTTGTCACTATGATTCTGTATGCAGCATATTAAGAAAACAAGATCTGAGCATTGATTTTTAATTATTTGACAAACGCAGTACAGAGGAGGATCCGAGTTGTTGGTGGAAGCCGGGGATCAACGGCGCGTCATTCAATTGCCTTCCAAAATTCAAGGGAAGGTTGGGGGTGCCAAGTTCATTGACAGAAGTCTTGTAATCACAATGCGATAGTTCATCTGATTTTTGGTCTTAAAATTCGGCGTCTATTTACAATTCAAGGTAGAATATCTTTGAAGAGATACTAAACTAGCCCAGCTTGTTATGATTTTTAAGTGGGCAAAGTTGTCGAATCAACAAGTTCTAAGCTATCACCAAGTTGTGGTGGCCTGCCGGTAATGTATTACCGTGGCGGGTTTATAGTCAAATATAAAGGTTTGCGTCTGTCAACCTAAGGACCATGCCCTCATGCATCTTCATTGCTAGCACATTTAAAGAGAGAATGCCTTTGAAGAGATTTTGGCATCTATTTAAAATTGAATATAGAAATAGAATGTCTTTGTTGAGATATGAGGCCAGCTTGTTATGAACTTGTAATTTTAAACAGACAATATAGGCTGAAAGTTCATTTAGAAAAGAACAAAAGTTCTAAATAGATTACTATTTGTGTAAATTTCTCTTTTTGTTCTGTTTGTTCATTGTACAGTATCAAACACATACAATGTGTCTTTGCAACATGAAAGGACAGGATAAATTGGAGAAAAAGAGAGAGAAAGAGAGAGAGAGAGAGAGAGAGAGAAGAAGAAGAAGATATATGAAAGAAAACTAGACATAAAGAAACCTAAGATTCTTGTAATTCAAGCTTGCTATTATCTGCAGATTGTGTACGGACACGGCTTCTTAGTTCTTCAAATGCCTTCATGCTTTCTGCATCAAAGCCGCCAGCAAACTGGAAGCAAGTCCAAAGTCAGCTCCTCAACTTTTAACGTTAGGACTTTCAAATTTGTAAAAACTGAAAATCTTGCGCAGAATAGGACTTTTAGGGCATTTAGAAGAATGGTTGGAACCATCAGTTACAACTGTGAACAGTGTAAAGCTTTCGCATACATAGTAAAAAACAAAAAGTTATTATAGTATAAATCTCTCACATATAACAATTTTCATACTAAAACTATTGGTTCTAACTATTTTTCTAAATAGCCTATTAATGGACATTATTTAGACCTGAAAAAATTTACTAGAAGCACCAAAGCTTTGCACCATGTTGCAGATTTGGCCCTCGAAACTTTAAAACTTGCATTCAACTTACGAAATCCAATCAGTTTAAGTCCATGAGTATAATTTGGTTAGTTTAATGGACAATTCCTTTTTCTCTTTTATATATAAAAAATTATAATGACACCCCTTATACCAATATTACAGTGACACCTAGTTGACGGAATTTCATTACAATGACCCCCTATGACTGTAAGTTTTTAAAACGCTCATTCACAATGCCCTTAAACAGCACAAATGCAATAAAACATTTCGGCCACTGAAATCTAAATAAAATAATTACTTTACCACTCAAGTATTATACCACAAACGTATTCATTAAGACACGCTTTTCAACAATGAGGCACATAATTAACGTCTCTTTTTTTAAACAAATCCGCACTTTTTGGCTTCACCAAAGTTTTCAAAAGTGGAAAGGCTTGATCGAGCTACTTTAAAATTCGAGGGACCAATCCAAGGTTTAGGCCTCAGGTTTTGTTAATCCTATTATCTATTGTAATGGCAACTTTATGTTACAAGTAAACACGGGCAAGAATAGATTGTACCTGATGTACACGGAAAGCAAAACGGACGCCTTGAAGCATCAAGAACTCTCTGGTTGGTTCCTTTTCCGGCCCACTTAATGTGTCAAGCTCTGTGGCTACACGTTTCATGTACTTCCTTGCCAATTGGACTGAAGAGAGCTTGATCTGCAATGAAAAGCATGTTAATAATTTCCCTCAACAGAAATATATATATATATATATATTTATATATAGAGAGAGAGAGTGTTTGAGAGCATCAGTTTGTATCAATTAGTTCAAAGCACTATAACATGTAAAAGCTTTACACTGTTTGAGTTTAAATCAATGTTCCAAACACCCTAATATATATAAATATATATGTATATATGAATTTTGCAGTCAACTTTTCAAATGCATAGGCCATCAAGAATACTAAAAAATTGAGAATTCTTTTGCCGGGTAAGACAAGTAAGGCAATTGTTTTAAACCATTAGATTTTTATCAAATTCTGTTAATATTTCTTCTTTTTTTATTTTCATTTCTATTTAATTTGACTAGACCCAACATTCAGATTGACACACTACCAATAGAATACACTACCATAGAAAACTTACTAAAACATTTGCATAATTATAAGTCCATTGCATTTGTCTACCTAATAAAGTTTCGGAGAATTTTGTGCTAAGATATAATAAAAAATAAAAAATAAAATAAAAAAACTATAATGTCATGGAGAATTGTGTGGTAGAGTATAAAATACCTGACTATAGGACACATTTTTAACTGTTGTATAATTTGGGTGCAACTTTAAACCATCAAAACCACTTCTTAAAAATCAATATGGTATCTTTTTGTACACTATCAAAAATTCTCAGTGTCTAGTGTTTAGTAGCTATAACGATATGATATCTGGAAAAATCTAGATGGTAGATGAAGGAAATACCGACCTTTCCAACAACCCCTGAATCCAATAACCAGTCAACAGGAACTCCAAACTCTCTGTATCGTGAGATGGCCATGTCCCTTGTTCGTAACAGTGCATATACACCTTGCTCTACTCTGGAAACATAACAAAGACGTACTATAAACTGGAACTGAAGATGCTTCACAAAGTTCAAAATCCCATTATCTAAAGCCAATCTACAACTGTACAACCATCAAGATCAAGCATTAAAAAAAGAAACAAAAAGGAAAAAGAAAACATACTTTTCAAGTAATGAATACATCTTCTTCACAGCAGCTTCACATGAAAGTTTGGGATCGTCAACAAAAGAGGTGACTCGCTTCTCCAATTTCACAAGATCTTGGTATTCAAAAGCTGCTTCTCTTAATGCGTCTGCCTTTCCCTCAGGCCAATCAAAGTGTTTGAGAACTGCCCATTCATCAACCTTAGGAAGGAAGCCAAAGAAATAGATATAAGATAAGAGGTCAAAACATGCAAATGAAATCTTAAAAAGGACATATCAAATGGCTAAGCTGGTATCTATGTTCTCACATGACTAAATCTTGAGATAGGAAAAAGTTTAAGGAAACCAACAGCTATAGTTTTGGTTATCTAAATCATTTTATTATGATGAGTGGAACAACTCCAATAATGTTTAGAAAGATGAACAACTTTTATTGAGTAATATTAAATTAAGCATCTGGAAGGAAAAGAGTGTATACCAAGAAGGAAAGTTCTTCATCTAGCCAGTTTACAAATGCCACAAGGTCTTCAATGTTGGTGAAGGAAGCTGCTCGGACTTCAGTTGCCAATGACATGACAAAATCACCCTGGGTCTCCACATCAGCTTTCACCTGGATCCAGTCCACACAACTGTTACACACTTTTGCTTGATTCCCTGGAAAACAAGATGATTGAATAAGGAGGAAAGTTGTTTACTTACCGCTAAAAGGAACGATGATTTGTTCGTGATTTCTCCAATCATGTTGCTCCTTGCTTCAGATGCATTGTTAGACACCAAAGATAGCAAAGATGATGTATCCATTTTTGCCTCACGTTTCATCAATGTCTGGTAAAATTCAACAAGCTCAGGTGCCCTGTGGACTTTGTCACCGCTGCCTGCTCCCTTTGGTAGACTTCCTGGAGGAGGTGGTGGACGGGGTGGTCCACCTGGAGGTGGTGGTGGTGGTGGAGGTGGACCAGGCTGAGGAGGTGGTACTCCGCTTGAAGGGTTGGGAGTTTTACCACGGGGAGCATTTCCAGATGGTCTAGGAGGCGGCCTAGGAGTCCTTGGAGGCCTCTTCTCAATTTCAGCCAATTTCACCTTGCTTATTGATTGAGAATCAACGGCCTTACCCTCATTAGATTGGTCATTTGTATCACCAGAGACAACCAGTCTCTCCTTTATTTGAGAGAGCTTTGGAGGTAATACCAAAGCATTCTCTCTTTCACCTTTGGTTGAAAAATTAGAATTGTCACTAAATCTTGCTGCTCTTGCTCTCTCTGCTTTCTCCTTAATTTGCTTCTCCCTCTCTAATGCTAACTTATGCCGGTCTTTATAAGCAGGATATTTTTCCTCTAGAACTCCCTCAACTGACTTGGACATTAGTTGGAATGACGATCCAACAGAATTAAGCGAGTTGCTAGAAACTTGTCTTTTCATGCCTGGAAGAGTCGGAGTTTCAGGAGAGGCAGGAAGGTCCTGCTCCAAGGTTCCATATGTTGTGATAGCTACTCTCTCACCTGCATTCTGAAGCATCAAGGCCTCCAATGGACCCTTGGGCCGAACACTCATGCTCCTTCTGCTTGGAGAGCCTCCAGACAATGATCTGGATGGAGATAAAAGGGCACTTGTATCATCTTTGCTTCTGCCCCATTTCTTCAGCTTTTGGATTAAGCTAGTTTTCTTAGTGAGACTATTGACTCTGCTGGCAGAACTATCAATAGAAGCATTATCAAAGTCCTCACTGCCTGGGGAGGATGGGTGAGAGAAGTAACTCTCAACGTCTGTATCCCCTTGGCCACGTTCGGACCACCCTGCATACTCTAACATAAGCTGTTTAGCTTTCTCTTGAGATCTAGGGCTCAGACTCTTGTTAAGATCACGAGCTGACATCTTTCCCGGAGGAGCCTGGTAATTGCGGAGCTCGTACCTCAAGCATGCATTGACCCAACGGAGGTAAACTAGCTCTTCAACTTCACCAAATCTGTTCATCTGAAGACCTTCCACTTGCTTTAACAGGTCTTCATTTGCATGCCTCAGATTATTTACCTCCTCTCTTGCATTTGCCACCTTTTCACTCTGTAAGAAAGTATCGTAGACTTTAAGTTGACAGCACAAGTATGAGCAGTTTAGAAAAACATTTTGACTCACGACATTGAGGAAATAACCTATGCGTCATCCAAAAACTTCCAAGAACTAAGCCTTAGTTGTGTACGCGAATATAATTATAAAGAAGGCGAAACAGAAAGGTAAGAATTTCATAACACTGAGTAAACATTCTATTCCCATCCCGCAAACTTCTGATTATATGTTCTACAATCAAAAACCATTCAGAAAAAAGGGAATAAAGGGTTCAAACCTGTTGCCAAAGAGAAGGGTTACGAAAACAGAAAACAAGGATACAGAAAAATGAGTATACGAAAGAACACACAGCTCTAACCTCAGTCATACTGGAGAGTGCTGTTACTCTGGCTTGGGCAGCATCCAGCTTAACAATCAACTCCCTCTTTTCATGTTGGAGTTCTTTATGTTTTCGCTTGAGTTCCATAACTTCCACCTCTAACTCCTTCACAGCTTTTAGCTTCTTCTCAAGTTCAGCATCTTTCTTAACAGCTGCTTCCTCCTTAGCCTGTAGACCAGAGACTTGTTGCTTGAGCAACAAAAGCTGGCCTTTGGTCTGGTTAGCGTCAAGCTGAATCTGCCTTTGAAGCTCTTTAATCTTGTTCCTCGCTACCTCCAACTCTTTTCTTGCTGAAGCTCCCAGGGCAATCTCATCTTGAACCTTCTTCCTCTCGGCATGCAGAGAATTGATTGTAGTGTTGAGCATGTTAATCTCGACTGACTTGATCTTAAGCTGATGTTGTAACTCATCAATACCTGATTCTTGCTCCTTCAATCCATAGTACTCGAGCAATTCACCTTCAAGCTTCACTTCCCTTTCCTCCAATTCCTTTTCCAGTTTGTGCAACTGTTCTAGTTCACTTGCATTGTTCGCCATCTCGGTTTCATACACTCTGTCTTTCTCCAACTTGTTAGTCTTGCTATTGGGCAATGGAATTTCAATCTCCCTGGATAAAAGATTTTCAAATTCTGGAGGAATATCGTCATCGTCGATTTTGCTAGAGGGACTATCACTAGCTCGGTTGAATATGCTGTTGATCAACTTAACCTCTTCTTCTTCTTCTTCCTCCTGAAGTACACACGACTCAACCTTAATTCTAATACATAGAGAGAGTAAAGAATCGCAAAAAATAATTTACACATCAAAAGCATAAAAAATTTGATAGAACTTACATCCTTTTCTTTGTGGTAATCATGAGTATATGCAACCTGCTCTTTGTCTTCTTCCTCGCTTCCATGTTGTTCGGAATTTGCTTTGCCATGTCCTGTGTCAGCATAAACATAAGAATAAAGAGAATGAAACTTATTTTATCTGTACAACTTTGTATCGTTGAGCAGAGAAAAAGAAAAGGTGATATTGAAATTCATAGGGAAGAATACCTGAACGCCGGGTTCTCGGTCTTGAGGACCCCGAGTTTTTTTCATTCAACTGCTTCACTGCCAGGGCTGCAACTGAAGCAGCAACAAGAAGGCCTACCCGGACTATCATGAAGGTTTTGTAGGCAGAAAAGGCTCAAATTTCCGTTCATCTATGAAGAGAACCCAATTCAATAACAACCCAAAACCCATTTCTTGCCTCCTCCATAACTGAAAACTAAAGGCATCAGAAACCTGCAAATCAAATCATACTTGCCCCAGAATCTGTAAGTTTCCAAGCCATATCCAACTACAGACATATCTATATCAGGTTAGAGGACTTGCGTTTATTTGGATATGAAATAGCCATTTCCAACTATAAAACATTCCGAGACCATCAGCTTTCTAGTCTCATCACTTTTTCACAAAGAAAACTTGCTCCTATGTAGTCTCCCTGGTGAGAAGAATTCCAAGACAACTCAAGAGCTACGAGATACAGCAACCACCAATAACTAGTGGCCAATCTTTCTCTAAAAGGATTGACAATTCTCAATTGGATGACTCTAAGAATGTTATCAATTCGGTTTTGGAAGATATATATGCTGTCAAAATAAGCCAAGAACAAAACTGAAAAAGACCTCTGGCAACTGTAAATCTCAACAAGAAAAGAAGCTGCCCAAGTCTTTAATATCTCTTAAGCCGTTTGGTGGGCTTAAAGAGAAGATAAGAAAATTGTCACGTGTCTTTATTTTTTCTTTCCAAGGAAAGTCTTATTTCTTCTTTTTTTTTTTAGACACCACTCAAAACAATTATGTTTGGCTGCTCTACAGGTAATCTTGGGCTTCTTATCCAATTAACATCCGCACTTAGGTTGATTCAAAGCTTAGGCCGATGGAAATCAAGACAAAAAAAGTTGACCAATCGTTCCAATTTGGAGACCAGCCACAGACATTGATCAGAGGGTTCAGGTTTTTTTTAGATATGCTTCATTTGGTTTGCCAGAAAGTGGGTCCACGTCAAGGTTCATGTACGTTAAGAACTTTGCCTTATTTGAGTTGTCACAAAATCAATGTGGAAAAGTGGATGCCAGAGATGTTAATTAGATAGATGGGTAAAGTTCGTTTCTAAAATTTTATTTCTCAGCCAGTAGCTTGGTGGACTCGAGCATTTGAAAACGTATCAAATTTACATAAAACCAAACTTCTTTGGTGCTTGACCCCTCCAACCCACACGCTAACTCTTTTTGGCATTTCTCTCCTATTTTTTTCCCCTGAAATTTTGACATACTATAAGAATAAAAGGTGTCATACCTAAATAATTTTGTGGGAAAACACCGCTATGTGACATACAGGTCCTTCAAGAAATAAATTGCCCATATACCCAGACCTCAACTCAAAATCTTTATCGAGTAAAATGACCAGCCTTACCATCCCATCTCAGTAAATAATCTTGCATTTCTCTCTTGACTTGTTCCTTTTGGGACTGTGTCTATTAAGCTTATTAAGCTAAAACAAACCCTTCAATGGAGACAATTTTATATGGTAAAGTTATGGGGTACTCCAAATACAACATCTACGCAAGAAGAAAGCATTAAATTTGGACCACCCCATGTTACAAAAACCGCTCAGAAGATAATTCCTATACTCTATTTATGATGAAAGTGAATGTCCAATTATGACGAAAGTGAATTGGCAAAAAAAACTGAATGACTGAATGAACCATGACAAAGGAATCACAGATGTTGGCAGGTCAACAACCATCCCTCAGATATCCCAGTCACTGGCCGAGGATTTTATTATTTTTTTTTTTTTGGAAACATGTCCGAGTTGGATATATTATAAGAAAACTCACCCAAAAAAATGAAAATAACATAACGCTACAAATGGAAGAAAGAAAAATCGCTTTCTGGGTCATAAAATTTGTGGAGTCCACAGTAGCATTAGCAGCCAAATTGTTATCCATAAGCCTAGGGGCTCTGGGGCTCTAACAAATCCCTGCCACTAAAAGTCCTCACGAGAAAAAAAAACTCTTCAACGAATTTAGTGATATATACTAGAACATGGGTTTTCACAAAATAATGAAAATTCGTGGAGTAATGAGCTTAGCTGTCATACTTAAACTAAGTTACGAAAACGGGAAGAGAAACAACTTGACAGTTTGGGTCTTTGGGAACCTTGGAAGCAACGAAATAAAGGAAGGCTAAAACCGAACATGGGCAAAGCTGCTTTAACGTTTGGTTTTGGTTTGAAAATGATGATGTCTTATAAATATACCCTTTTGAAGAAGATGTGCTAGGGCCGAGCGGGAAGCACCTCTCCTGTATCCTGTTTTTTTTTTTTTTTTTTTTATTTAAAGGAAAAGGAAAAAGATGCTGATTAAGAGATACATCCAAGTTTATTTGAATATGCCCAAATGAACGTGAGGTATAACAACTATAGCTTGGAAAGATGATTAATTTATCCGTCATAATGTGTTACAGATTAAAAAGTGTGAACTTTTTTTGGACAAGAACAAAACATTTGAGCAGTAGGATGTTTCTATTTGTGGCGGATTTTAGTACTTAAACTTGTTTGGAGCTCCATAATAATAATAATAATAATAATAATCTAATAGGCTTTTTTTTTCACCAAATCTTCTAACTTTGCACATTTAGCACATTAGTCCTTAAATTAAAAATTTTGACAATCGACTCCTAAAACTTTAAAATTTGTTGCACAACAAGACCAATTTAAAACGATGTTAAAATTTTAACGGATTTTGGTCACACGACTTGCACATGATTTTTAATAGAGGGTATTTTATGTCAATTTAATAAATATGTTTAAAACAACAGTTCCTACCACGAGTAAAAAATTAGGACAGGCAAAATACATTTAATGTTAATGCTTATTTTTTTATTATTTGTTATCAATAATTTATTTAATTATGGGAATAAATCTCGAAATTTTGTTCGTTTCTAACAGGTTATTCAAGAAAAAAAAATGGAAAAGAACATATACTTCTGACTTCTCTAATTACCTATTAAACATTTGTTTGCAACTCATTTTCTTGTTTAGGGAGATCTATTTCTGTTCTTGGCTTGAATTTCACGATTACATAATTTTAAGATAGATCTACCACATTTGTCTCAGTTCCTTGGCTTTGGGTTCCTTCCTCAAACTCATCATATGCATGCAAAAAGCTTGAGAGTTTGTCATATAACAAAAAAATAGAGTAGTAAAGTGGAGTGCGACTTTATGAACAAGTCAGCAATTGGTATGCATAGAAAAAGGGACGAAAAGTAATGTGAGAGAGCCAACTTGATAATGATGTTGAGTGTCATGACAATTCAATCTCAACGTGTTTGGCTTGCTCGTGAAAAACTGAATTATGTGCAATCTAAATTGCACTCTCATCATCATAATACAAGGGCCGTAGCAGAAAAGTGAAGAAAAACACCTGTGTTTGCAAGCAACCAATGTAAGTAAACTAGCTATCTCACAAGTAATACGAGTC
The DNA here is from genome assembly GCA_946598075.1 of Artocarpus hirsutus. Lineage (NCBI taxonomy): Eukaryota > Viridiplantae > Streptophyta > Magnoliopsida > Rosales > Moraceae > Artocarpus > Artocarpus hirsutus. Next base: position 27,164 of record CAMOHE010035586.1, read on the forward strand.
ATGGCGCAATACTCTTCCAAGAAACAAAAAATCACCCAAAAGATAAAGAAGGCAAATGATGGGTTTATAGTTTGTAGGATTACTAGCCCAAGCAGCAGCAGAGTACGTACGCAGCTCTAGTGATGAAATAGATGGAAGTAAAACTCCAACACTATGCGGATGGCATATGCAATATTTGGATCAGCAATGGTGAGATAAGCCAAGCTAATAGTTTGAGATAAACTAGGATCCGGAACTAGAGGGCCATAAGAAGAATAGTAGTGAGCGTTAAGCTCAATCGGTGTATCGGCAATTTCATTGTCAATAAGACTAGCACGCTCAAATATAACGGCTACAAACTTATCACCAAATTTTCGGACGGTAATCCCATCAACATCATTGTCAATAATAATCATGTTGTCAACGCAGAAAGAAATAAAGTACATTATGGTTGGCAATCCCTACTCCTTTATGGAATTGTTTCCTAAGAAGAATTCAAACTGAAAAGACTTTGCAGATCAAAGGAGTCTCATACTCCTCACCTAAGAAGAATTCAGGCTGGCATTGTTTCCACATGGACTTGTTTAGAGGTTCTAGATACGACACTCGGTAACTACCGCTGGGTCCTAAAGGACGAGACCGAAGAGATCGGCAAACGAATTTTTAGGAGCTGGAATGCCTTAAGCGGTTATTTCAATTATTAATCACATTTGGCAACATTTCATGTCTAGGCTCTGAAGCTATAAACATAAATGGTATTTGACAGCTAGGAGAGGAATGTGCTTTCCCCTATGATCATTTGCTGCCAAATTTGGAGGACTTGTGTCTTGAAAATCTAACTGCCTCTTACATGAGCTATTGCTTTTTGCCTCGGGGGTTCCTTCACGTGTACATGCCGTCATTCCAAAACTACGGAGACTCCAATTGGAGTACCTTCCCAAACTAAGAAGACTTTGCAGATCAAAGGAATCATGGCCAACCCCAAGAACTGCCTCTTAGTCTCCAAAAATGCAAACACCATTAAAGAAATAAAGGAGAATCACAATGATGGGAGAAATTGGTATACCCTGCAGCAGTATTTCATCCCATCCTACTTCTCTCCTTTTCCTCTCCAGCGCAAAGAAGACGATAATTTTTCATCAGCGCAAGATCCTTTTAAACTTGTGCTAGTTCCTTTCTCCTTTGTTTAAAGTTTTACCCCATCATCGTCAATCGTCTTGCCTCTTTGCTTTCCACTTTTGCTTTCTTTAACTTTCATTAAAATGTTTGTTCATATTTTCTGGGATTTTCAACAGCGCATGCCCTTGATCTTTCTTTTAAGAGTAGCACCATTGTTGCCTTTTCGTGGCGATAAGAAAGAGGTTTTAGTGCTACGAGACTTGAAGCATGATGCCTATAAGGAAAGAAAAAAAAAAGTCAAAATAACGGTGCTTGGAAGAAGCCACATTTTGTAATAAAAATGGTTGTTTCGCAACAGAGACATGTGTTGAATGCAGAAAGAGAAGAGCATGACAGTGTCATTGAAATCGTCTTGCAGCAGTATATATGCATTTAGTCCTTTTCCTTTCAACGCATTTAGGAGTTTTTTTTTTTTAATTA
>CAMOHE010035587.1:0-21706 GCA_946598075.1 Artocarpus hirsutus
AATTTTTCTTTTACATGATCTTTGTTAGTTTTAATTTGATTGTTGATTTGATGGAAAGGTTTTGTTCTGTACTCTTTGCGGGAAATTGATATGCCAAGTACGGAGTTTGTTTTTTGCATTTGTTTGTTGTGATTAGGATTCCTTCTGCAATTAGCCGAGGAATGGCCCACATCATAAAATAGTCGTCAAAATCGTGAAAATTCCTGTATTTTATTGATACGAAAAAGAAAAAAAAAATAAATTTGTCAATCCCTTTCAACCATAAAAGAATCTGGAGGATCCATACACCAAAACTGGAGTAAATTGACCAACCTCCCCCTCTAATGTGGTATGGTCAATTAGGAGAGGAGACTACCAATACGCATAGCAATGTCTATCAAAATTTAAGGATCCTAATATTCCAATTGAAGCCAAACTTGTGCGTTAGATGAACGTTGCGTGTTGGATTGTCGTCTTGGGTCCATAGCTGTAGTTGTAAAATTCCAAGTTTCACCACCCACATTCTAGAAGAAATTCTCCACAATTCCTGAAGGTGTAATTTCAATAGAAACTGTAGCGACCTGATTTTCTACGATGGTGCTTCCTCCTACCCTGCCACAGATCTGCTGTGAGGTGGATGTCAACATTTTTTTTTCAAGACAGATTTTTCTTTTATATGAGTTTTAAGGAAATTTTTTTTTGTCCATTTTAGGTCCTGTTTTAGATAACTTATGCATTTGCTTTTAAGCAGTAAAATAAAAGAAGTATAGGCTTGGTTTTTTTAATTAGTGTTTGGATATTGCATAAAAAAAATACTTTGTTTATTTTAAAAGAGCTTTTAAACCTGTTTGGTTAAATAAGTCAAAAGCTTTAATTGGTATAAAAAGTAGTTTAATTCACTGTCTACATAAATAAAATTCTTGATTTGTTATTCTTAAATAAAAAGCCAAAAATATAAATAAAAAAGATTTTCAAAGCACTAAATAGTTGGCTACTCTCAAAAGTGCTTATAAAAGTCAAAAGTACATTTCATAGGTCCATCCATCAAAAGTAATTTTTAAAATAAATGTCAAAAGCAATTTTTTTTAAAGTCATTAAACATAAAAATAAAGAGTTGTTTAAATACACTGTTTTATTTCTTTATTTTTTCTTTCTAAGAAGAACACGCCATTTTATGGCATATAGAATTATTATTTCCTGGAACTTTTATGCTATGGGTCAACTAGTCCACCTCGCATCAAGCCAGATTTTATGTGATTCATAAATTATATATAATTGTTATTTTGCGTTCAAAAAAAACACCGTGTAAATTTGCTTGACAAAATACACGGAAATACCTTTGCAATTATTCCATTCAAATAAATAAAACTAAACGTCATAATAGTTGTTTTGAAAGATACGGTGACAGAACAGAATATAAGAAAACACAATACAATTCACAGAAATTGTTAAGTGATTGCTTAAGAAATTCCTTGCCATCAATTTATTGCTTCTCATTCTCAAAATTGACAAGTAAAGAGCCAATAAATCACCCTTTCTAAAGGTTCGTTTGATGCATGGGTTTAAAATAGGATAGTTTAGAACTTTATAGTATGAATTGTGGGTTTTAAACTTTGTGTTTTAAACCGTAGTTTTAAACTGACGTTTGAAATGTAAAGGTTTAAAATAAAAATAAAACATAACATCAAGTTTGAAACGATAATTGGTGTTAGGAAAATTATGATTTATGAAAGAAAAATGAAAATGAGAATAGTTTTTACTATAGAAAATAGTTTTAACCTTGTAAACATGAGAGACGGACAAAGTTTGAATTTTTGTTGTTTTAGCTAGTTTAAAACTACCTTTGTAGTTTAAACTTACCTCAATTATTACTCAACTAAATGTCAATTTAAACCTTTTTATGGTTTAAACCACTCTAAACTTATGCATCAAACATCGTATAGTATTAGTATTTACAAAGCATGCAGAAGTGACTAATTCGTTGACGAAGGTAACTCGCTATTAATTCTCTGGCAGGAATGCATTCTTTGATCAGTGGTATATCCAGAAAATTCTGACCATTTAAGGAGGAAACTCCTTTACATCAAACAACTTCAGCTGCTCTACTTCTTCCATGATATCTTAGTGTAGAGGAACCCAACCAATTACTAAATCCAAATACCCTATGTTTTCTCTTACCAAAAAATTTTTTCCCTTCGAGTTCTTAATAAATGCTAGTGACTCGTGTAGCGATTTCCTTTCTTCTCCTCCACATATACAAGCTTCATACGCTCCAGCCACAATTTGCATACATGAAAGCTGATTAGATACAATATTTTTTTTAGATTTTTTTATAACTTCGGTATAGTATTACTTTGCATCACTAGTTATGAAACAAGAAAAGCAACGAGATATAACGTGCGAGCCACAAGAAAGTCTCTCCTGTATCCTTCATCATTTCATTTGACAACAGCGCACTCTATAAGTTTTTCATGTGGGACAAAAAAACTTGAGCTCAATTAAAAAAAAAAAAAAAATTGAGTTATGACTCTAATTCTTTTTTCATTTATAATTGCACAGTACACAAACACATAGGGGAAAAAAAGGTACCCCTTTTCATCAGATAATTTAGCCCAAAAGCAGGCCATGGACCTTTCATGTGGATCCTGAGGAAGCAAGGGATTATGTTTCCACACTTCGTCAATATATAACGGCATGACAAGTGACTCGCAAATGGCATTGTCGTTGTGCACAAAAACAGTAACTTTCTTATATACAGGGTTGTATTCTAGAAGTGTTGGACTCTTATTGTTTAGATATTCTACAATATGCACTTGTATTCAACACCCTTCAGCTTCAAAGCCCATTCAATTTTGAAGCAGTAAAGGCTTCTGACTATGCCAATCAGCTTCACTTCTCCCATTTATTTTTCTTTCTTATCGTATCATTTAAAAATAAAAGGATTATTATTATTTTGATACCATATATATTTTATAGAAACATTATGTTAGTATGTTACTATTTGAAAATATAAAAAAAAACCGTTTGTAATTTTAAACAATATTATATTGTTTTGTTAAAGCTATAAGAGAAAATACGTACAAACAATCCTTAAAAAAACAATAAACCAACGTACATATTTTTTTAATGAGTTTTATTTAACTTTTATTTTTTATTCTATTACTACTTTAGAAAACTCATTTGGGGTTCATTACCAAGACGGTAAGTAAGAAATTTGATATCATAAAACACAGTTTAGGGTACCAAAATTGTACTTTTAAAACCTACTGCTTATCATTTTGATATCTTTCAAACCGTAAATCAGTACAAATATGATTTTTCCTTAAAACATAAGTTACCAAAATGGAAAAAGCCCAAGTTTAAAAGAAACAATTGTAGATAATTTATCGGTGGAAGTAATGCAAGGTTAATCCTTTATTTTTCTTTTTCAGATAAAGAAATCAAACACTAATGTAGGGTGATCATTTTGCTATGAAAGAAAGAGAAAAGAAAAGAAAAAGAAGGAAAGTACCTGAAAATTAGCGAAGAGAAAGCAAAGGTAGAGCAAAGGAGCGAGGAGTACATGCAAATTGAAGACCGCAGAAGATGCAACATGGTGGCGCAGTCAACAGTTGGGAGTTTCAAGTTTAAAAGAAAACGATAGAAGCAATTATTTAATTAAATTGGGCACTTTTATTAGTTGATAATCAATGCCTGATTCAGGTGTCTACTTAACATATATGTGTGTGTGTGTTTGTGTATACATACATACATATATATATATATGTATAATTAAGTCCCTACATAAAACCAGAGAAATGTATACGATCAGCACCTCAACTAAATGCCGCATTTAAAATGTGCCCATTAAAAATTCATTAGTCCTTGTGCTCCTTTTATTTACGAAACTAATCCTCACCCACTACACCAATTTCTTTTTTTTTTCCCTAAAAGAAAAAAAGAAAAAGAAATCGTGTGATTAAAGGTGAACATAAGACCCCGACAACTTGCATAATCCTAATCAATCCACCAAATATAACATGAACCTGACACTATAAGAAAAACTACATTTAACGACATATTATTTACGACATATAATTTTTGAATGTCGTTGAAAAGTACATACAACGACATCTCAAACAAAGATGTCATTAACGACATTTGAAATAATAATTAACGACATTTATATAGATGTATTAAAGGTCTTCTTTTAACGACAATAGGTTAGTGTCGTTAAATTATTTAACGATAAGTAGGAGATGTAGTCAAAGCCTTGGAGATTCTACAACACTCCTTATAGACGACATTGGTCAAGTTGTCGTCAATAAAGGATGTCATGGAATCTCCAAGGCTTTGACGACATCTCTTACTTGTCGTTAAATAATTTAACGACACTAAACTATTGTTGTTAAAAGGAGTCCTTTAATACGGCATTTATATAGATGTCGTTAATTATTGTTTCAAATGTTATTAACGACATCTTTGTTGGAGATGTCGTTGTATGTACTTTTCAACGACACTTAAAGATTACATGTCGTAAATAATATGTCGTTAAATGTAATTTTTCTTGTAGTGTGACCAACTCAGATTAAGAGGTCAACTCAACACATCCAATCCGACTTTTAATTTGGTTGGTTTTGGTTTGAGTTTTTCCTCACCTATCTCATCACACAATCTATCTATCTATATATACTAATTTCTACTCTTAATTCTGTAACACTCCAAAACTTAATTAAGTATGATTAATGTGCGAAATAGTGAATTGGTGTGCCAAATTTGTAATTTTCTTTTAATCTAATTATTTTGTGATGATTTCCAAATCGATTTGAATTTTAAATTACCTTAATTATTTTTATTATTTATATTTGTCGTTTTAAATATTTAAAACAAAACAACTTGTCAAATGTCAAATACATCCTTTTTGTAAAACTGTAGACGCGTATGGTTTTCCTCTTTGGTTTTACTCTTCCTCCCTCTATTTATTTCTCTTTCCCTTCTCCTTTCCTCACTTTTGCTCAGCTTTCTCTCTCCCTCTTTCTCTTCCTCTCTGTGTTTCCCTCTTTCCCTCCTCTCTTATTGATTCAAAAAAATTTTGAATCCAAGCTTTGATTCTTAGCTGGATTAGAGGTCAAAAAACGTGATTAAGCTTCTGCAAACTTGTTTTAAGGCTCCGATTTGAGGTGAATTCTTGTATTTTCAAATTTTTATATTTTTCTCAAAATTTTCTAAATTTCTTTGAAACGTTGTAATTCAAGTTTTATGAGCTTAGAAAACTTTAAATCTAAGTTAGTAGAACTTGTAACATATAGAATCTAGGCTTGGCAGGCCGAACTTGAAGTTCAGCAGGCCAAATTCATGAGTCTAGTAGGCCAGACTCATACCTTTGGCAGGTCAAACCTGGAAACAGTTCGGTAGGTCGGTCCTAATTGTCGGCAGGCCAAACTGCATAGTTCAGCAAGTCAGACTAGGGGAACCGGCAGGCCAAATGGACTTTGTAAAAATTTATTGTTTTTCAACCGTTTTTCCTATTTTGAACCCAGATTGAGATTTTAACCTTATAATATGACTTTATAAACACAATGACACACCAGAACACCATGCAATAGCTTAGTAGTGTAGGATATCCTAAGCTAGATACTGATAAACTTAGTTTATATTTAAGGTCGTTTGTGGTTTCGTGAAGCTAACGTATAGCGGGTAGGGATTGCAGTGCTAAGTCACGATGTAGGATATCGAGGTAGGACTTCTACCCCTTTCTTGGTAGCCAGGTTGTTAATGATTTTGGCCTCAAAGGATTCTTCCAAAATATTTTCAATAAATAACAAAATGTTTTAAATGTTCTCACAAGGGGGCTTTGGCCACAAAATGACTTCTTTCAAAATGATTTCTTACAAAGTGATTTCTTTCAAAATGGATTTCAAGGAACAGTTTAGATAAACTTCTTAGTATTTTTCATCACTTGTCTAATAATGAATGCTCATAATGAATTAAATAATGAATGTAATTGAAATGACTCGGCAATATGGGATTTAAATAATGATAAGATACACATAAGGGCATGATGCCATAATCAGAGATTGGGTTGTGTAGAGTGTGACCTTGGGGGCAAGTCCCAAAACCCAGTTAGGCCACTATAGTGGTGATACTTATGGTTTGCCCAAGAAAGACAATAAGATTCTTTCTAAATGAGCAAAGAACTGTTTTGGTAAGAACAATTTACATGAATTATTTGTTCATTTATTTATCAAATTCTATTTTCTAAATACTTTCTTGAATGCAAAATTTTATATTCAAATCAATGTTTTCTAAATTTAGTCCTCCTGAGCCTTTTGTTGACATTTTCTTTATCTATTTTAAAACCTTTCCCCTAGGTGGATTGTAGCTTAGGATTAATAGGGAGGCAACAAAGCAAACACATGAGTTGTATGAATTTTGTTTAAGTTATTTCTTTATTTGAATCAAGGCATGTATTATTTAAACATTTATCTCTCGTATTGTACTATGATTGTAATATTTTATTGTTGATACCATGTGTGTGCACTAATGTAGGTCCGGTGGGACTCGGCTCATGATTATCTATCTTTAATATTTTATTTTATTTCATGAGTAAATATTACAAAATAACGATAATTATTTTTAAAAAGTTATCAAGCTGTCACATTCTTCAAAATACCCCAAAACATTTAATTGGTAATTTTAATCAAAATCTACTTTAATTAACTTAATTAATCAATCACATCACAGTCCGTACTTTGGGGCATGACACAATGGTATCACAGCTCAAGTTTATAAGCCTTGGGAATTGTGCACACATAGGTACAACAGTGCAAGCCACTGGTAGTCCAATTTTGTTTTTAGAAACTAAGAGAATGGCACTTGGGCGTCATCTAGCTATGGCTGATGTAGATTTTATGAATGAGGGAAGCATGGTAGAGGCTACATTTGCTGCTCTTCAATAGATGGCAACAAGGGCTAGACCTAAAAGTCCTGAGGCAGGTGGCTGGCATGAGTGCTCTAGGTAGCTTCGACGTGCATCTATCCCAATTTTTGATAGAAATGGGGGTTCACGGGTGGCTGAATATCGGTTAAACTTAATAGTATATCTAGTGAAATTCACGACTTATAAGTTGGCAGGTAGTGCTGACACTTGGTAAGCAAGCAAAGTGTTTGGAGAATGATAGGAATATCAGTGGGAAAAGATTCAAGGAATTGTTCTATGAGCATTATTTTCTGTAGGGATACAGAGACCAAAAGATCACTGAATTTTACCGGATGGGATAAGCTTGATATGACAGTTTAAAAACACGAGGTAAAGTTTGATTAGTTGGCCAAGTTTGTTCCGTTCGCCGCGGAAGGTGTATCAAGTACCAGGAAGGGTTTAAGATATCCATGTAACACCTAGAAAATCTAATTAGGTATAATTTGTGTTTAGATGGTGGATTAGTATGCTTTAATGTAAATTTGAACTTAATTTGAGTATTTTATGGTATTTTGAATTTGTCCTATTTTAATTATTTTGTACGTCATTTTTAATTTTTGAACAAAACAATTTGTCAAATGCCTAGTGTGTCCCAATTTCAAAACCTGGTGCTGGGAACACGGTTTTGTTTCCCTCACTTTTTTTCTATTTATTTTCCCCCTTTCACTCTCCCTCTCACTCATTCTCTCAGTCTCTCTCTCTCCCTCTCTCCCTCAGGCTGCTGTCTCTCTCCCTCTCTTCATTTTGATTCAAAATTTTTTAGCTTGAGCTTGATTCTCAACTGGATTAGGAGGTGAGGAACATGATTTGGGCTTCCATAAACTAATTTAAAGCTTCAAATTCAAGAATAGTTTCATTGTTTCTCGAATTTTAAATTTTTATTCCAAATTCTCCAATTTCTTTAAAACGATGTAATCAGAGTTTCTTGAGCTTAGGAAACTCCTAATCTTAGTTGGTAGGACTTAAATCATTCAAAATTCAGGCTTGATTTCATGAAATTTGGATTGAATCAAGTTTTTCCCTTTTTCTCCATTTTTGGGTTTCCTTGGAAATTTCTATGTAAATCTTGTCTAAAAGTGTTTTAAAGTGTTCTATTGTGTTTGTTTATCATTTATGATCATTTTATATGCTCTAGGACTTGGAAAAATAGGTTTTGATTTGATTTTTGGCTTGGGGAGGCCGATAATCGAAGTCTCGGCCCTCCCATATTTTTCCAGTTCGACAGGCCGGATTCATAGGTTCGGCAGGTCAAATTCATCTGGTTGGCAGGCCAAACCTAGGCCAGTTCGGCAAGACAGACCAGAGGTTCCGGCAGGCCAACTGAGCATTGTGAAAGATGAACTTTTTTGCTCGTTTTTACTGTTTGATACCTAGAATATGATTTCAACCTTATAGAATGATTTTGTGAGTACTAAAAGCATACTAAAACACCATAAGATAGTTTAGGGGTGTAAAATACCTAACGCTAGGGATTGAGAAATTTAGTTCCTATCTAAGGTTGTTCATGGTTCCATGGAGCTAACATATAGTGGATCAGGACTGTAGTGTCAAACTTTGGTACGAGATATCAAGGTAGGATTTCTATCCCCTTTATTTGGTAGCCATGATTTTAAAAAGGATTGCCCACAAAGAAATTTCCCTTCTTAAATGTTTTCTATGAATGAGGTTTATTGTATATTTTTATTATTGGCTAAATAATGGATGATCATAATGAATATAATGAGAATGTTTGGTAAAAGAGAACGATTATGATGTGACACTGGATGTGTCGGTTGGTACCATCTGGAATGATATTGTAGGGCATGATGCCATGAACAGAGATCGGGACATGGGGAGCGCAATCTTGGGGGCTGGTCCCGAAACCCAGCTGGGCCACTTTGGTGGTGATTCATATGGCTTTGCCTATGCTATAATGAGACTATCTATAAATGAATAAAAAAATTCATTGGTATAAATAAGAAATATCTAGTTTCACTTTGTTATTGGTTTATTTATCTGTCCTATTTTCTGGCTTTTATTTAATAATGAATATACATGCTTGATTTTAAAATGTTTTTGAAGACTTGATCCTACTGAGCCCTTCACTCACATTTTTCTTGTTTTAAAAAACTTTCCCCCTTTCTAGGTGGAACTCAGCATAGGGAGGATTGAAGAACCGGGAAGAAACAGCAAGGTTAGATTACTATTTCCCATGATATCTGTAAACAAGGCATGTAATGTTTTAACCTACTTAACTTTCTTTGGACTGTGGTAATGTATTTAATATTGCTAGTACTATGTGTGAACTCTAAAGTGGGTCCTGTGGGGCCCAATGATGTTTGTTTATTTAATATTTTCTCATTTAAGTGCTCGCTTCCATGTATCTTATAAATAATTATTAGGAATTTTTAACAACCTCGTATTATTATAATTGATGGTTAATATCTTTTAAAATGACAGTTTCTACATAATTTACTTTATTTAATCTAATTAATCTGCCACGTCACTCCCTTAATTGTGGGGCGTGACAAATTGGTATCAGAGCCCTAGGTTTATGAACCTTGGGAATTGTGCACACATAGATACAGCAATGAGAAACCACTAATAGTCCAATTTTGTTTTCAGAAATGAGGGAATGGCACCAAGACATCATCCAGCTACTACAGATGTGAATCCTGAAGATGAGGAAGGCCTGATGGGAGCCATGTTTGCCGCCTTTCAGTAGATGGCTGCAACAGCTAGGCCTGAGGATTCTGAGGCAAGTCACCGACATACGTACTTTAAAAAGTTTCGTCGTGCATCTATTTTGACTTTTGATGGAAATAGGGACCCGCAGATCACTGAATATTGGTTAGATTCAATAGTAAAGCACTTGGACACTCTCGGAGTACTAATGGAGTATCACGTTGATTTCGTAGCTTATAAGTTGGAAGGTAGTGCCAATACATGGTGGAAATAAGAAAAGCATTTGGAAAATATTGGAAACATTAGTTAGGATAGATTTGAGGAGCTGTTCTATGAGTGCTACTTTCCATTGGGATATAGGGATCAGAAGGTTATAGAGTTTTATCAATTAGAGCAGGGTGATATGACGGTTCGAGAATATGAGGCTAATTTTAATGAGTTGGCTAAGTTTGCTCCATCGGCTGTGGCTTTTGAATGGGAGAAATGTATCAAATTCCAACACAAACTTAAGGCATCTATCCGACGGCAAGTGGTGGCCTCGCGACTTCAAAATTTTGTTGAGTTAGTCTCTTCAGTAATTTCTGTGGAAAGTGAACACACTCTTTATAGTGAAAATTGTGCAAGGACATCAGGAGGGCCCCAGAGGAGTAATCGAAGAAATAGTGGCAGCCCCCAAGTCCAAATGAAGAACCAGCAAGGAAATGCTAGCAGTGGGAGTAGTAGTTCATCAGGCAGTGGACATAGTAACCCCTATCGTATTCATTGTCATTATTGCCAGCAACCAGGACACATCAAGAGGAATTGCCCAATTAGGAATGCTCAACAGGGATTCCAGGTTGGAGAGGGTGCAAGTCATTAGTTTCAAGGTCAGTTTTCAGTTCTTCCTCAACTGCCTTTTCGTCAGTCCACTCTACAGCAGATGCAGTACCAGGCGCAAGGGCATCAACAATAGGGTTTTCAGCGAAACACTCCACAGTATCGCGTGCCAAGTATAGCTAGTGTGCAATCGCCTCTACCACAACAATATCAACCAGCAAATTTGGGACCCAGCAATATCAACAAGGAAAAAGGGAAGTCTCCAGCCCATATCCACACCATGACATCAGGGAGTTTGGATGCTCAAACCAGCCATGCAGTCGTTGATGGTATGATCTTAGTTTTCCAGTCTTTAGCCCATGTTCTATTTGATACTAGTGCCACTCATTCTCTCATCTTGAGTTCTTTTATACTTGCCTTAGGTTTAGAAACAGAGGAATTTAATGAACCCTTGATGATTTCCTCACCTTTGGGGTGGGTGTGTGTAAACTATGTATGTAAATCCTGCAAGTAGTGATTGGGGGTGAGACTCTAAAAAGTGATTTGATTGTAATCCCCATGAGATCATATGATTTGATTTTGGGAATGGACTGGTTGTCCAGATACAATGTTTTAGTTGATTGTCAACTTAGAAGAGTAACCTTATGTTAGATAGGGGGATGTTGATCACTTACTAGGACGATAATGATCGGATAATGAGTGAACGACTTATGAAACCATGTCTTAGAGGACGAAGGAATTTGGTTTGTTATGCACTTCTCCTGGATCTTGAAGAAGAGTCTAACGCAACAAGGAGGAATATAACGATGCCAATGGTTGATGAATTTAACGATGTTTTCATCCAATTGGATGGATTGGTACCCAGGGGCAACCCTAAGACCCTTTTATTCAAGAGGATACAGGTTTGACTCCTAGGGGACGCGCTCCTTCACTGGAGGCAAAAATACAAGCTCTACCCCTCTCCCCGAGCAGAGGGCCACCTTAGACCCAATACGTCGGAGGGAGTCATCGTCGATCCGAAGTCCCTCCCTGAGCAGGGACCCACTCGGTCGAGCTCAAGTCTCCCATCCAAACATGCGTTTTATGTTGAGGTGTTGGGTTCCTCGGTCAGAGCCTGGTGGGCACCTCGAACGTATTGCCGAGAGAGCCCCTGCTTGGGGAAGGACCCAGCTCAGAGTTGCCTCCCGTTGGGAGAGCGCGTCCCCCAGGAGTCAAACCCTTATCCTCTTGAATAAGAGGGTCTTAGGGTTGCCCCTGGGTGCCAATCCATCCAAAGGGTTGCCCCTGGGTACCAATCCATCCAATTGGATGGACTGGTACCTAGGGGCAACCCTAAGACCCTCTTATTCAAGAGGATACAGGTTCGACTCCTGGGGGACATGCTCCCCCCGCAGGAGGCAACTCTGTGCTAGGTCCCTCCCTGAGCAGGGGCCCTCTCAGTAATACGTTCGAGGTGCCCGCCAGGCTCTGGCCGAGAAACCCAACACCTCAACACGGATGATCAAGAAAAATGTCAGGTTTGAATGGGATAAGGAATGCAGATGCGCTTTCCAAGAGCTAAGGAATCGATTGACTATCACTTATGCATTGACTACATCGACAGTGACGAGTTTTATGAGGTCTACACTAATGCAGCAGGACGAGGACTTGGATGTGTGTCGATGCAAATTGGACAAGTTGTGACCTATGAATTGCAACAGTCAAGGCCTCGCAAGTAGGATTACCCTACACATGATTTAGAGCTCACTGAAGTGATTCACACTTTGGGGATTTGGAGACGCTACTTGGATGGAGCAATATTTCAGGTTTTCTTGAGTCACAAGAGCTTAAGGTATTTATTCACTTAGAAGGATTCAATTTTGAGGTAACAGAGATAGATGGAATATGTGGAGGACCAGGATTTCTAGCTGTAGTATCATTTGAGTAAGGCCAGCATGGTTGCAGACGCACTCAGCAAGAAGTCTTCGAGGATTCTAGCATGCCTAGCACTAGAAGGTTAGAGGAGAAATGTTACCGTGAACGAGTATGGGCTACAGCACCATGAAGACCTTAATCAGGTACTGGTGTAGCATGTAGGAATCGGCTTCTACGCTTGTTCAGATGATAAAGCAAACTCAATAGGGGGACCCGCATCTTCAGGCATTGTGGACATGAATACAGAGTGAAAAGCAGTTTTAAAAATCAAGGATTTTTGTAGATCGGTCGTTGCAACCTCAGGGAACATCTAGGGGTGTCTGCGATCGAGGGAGTGGCTAAGGCTTTGATGGACGAAGCTCTCAAGTCTTAGTTTGATATTCATCCAGGGAGCACAAAGATATATCGCGATTTGCAATGGCAAGACTAGTGAAGAAGTAGGCAGAAAGGTGTTTAAGAGTACGTGGTCAAGTACGTGGCTTGTCTCCAAGTAGCAGTCGAGCATCAGGAATCTGTTGGTCAGCTTCAACTACTTCCCATTCTAGGGTGAAAAAACGAGCTTGTCACAATGGATTTCCTCATTAGATTGTTGAGGACAGAGTAAAGGCACGATGCAATTTAGGTCATAGTTGGAAGGTTGACGAAATTGGTGCATTCATTTCCTACCTTTAGGTCGTCGTGTTTGAGACGAGTTCTTGGAGGAGTTTTCAAGAAGCTTTAGGCACAGACTTTTATTTCAGTGCGGTGTTTTCATCCTTAGACGTATAGACAGTCCGCACAAGTTATTTAGATTCTTGGGGACATATTACATACGCATGCATTAGATTTTGGCAGGAATTAGAAGAGATATTTGCATTTGGTGGAGTTGAGTACAACAACAGTTAACAGGTAAGCATCATGATGGCATTGTTTGAAGCACCATATGGACGGTAGTGTTGATCACCCGTGATTCAGGCTGGACCAGAAGACATGATCATTGTTGGACCTAAAGAGACCCGTGACAGTAATAAAAAGGTTAATGTGATTCATGGTTGGTTGAGAGCTGCTCAGAGTAGGCCGAAGAATTATGTGAATAGGAGATGCCAACCTTTAGGATTCGAGGTAGAAGATTTTGTTTTCTTAAAGGTTTCGCCATGTAGGCAAGTTTCGCGTTTTGGTGTGAGAAGGGATTTTGCACTGAGGTGTATTGGATCATTTGAGATTTCTCAACATTTGAAGTGACCACTTATCGCCTTGATCTTCTTCCTGAACCCCCATATTCATGTCGTATTTTGAGTGTGTCGATGCTTCAGAATGTCCACCTGAGCTGAGCAAGATTGTGTCTATTCATGATGTGTAGATTTTGGAAGACGTGATCTACAAAGAGGTGATGGCTTAGATTATTGATCGACAAGTGGTAGGACTGTGATGTCATGAAGTTCAGTTACTAAAAATGGTGTGGCAGCACCACAGGGCTTATAAAGCTACTTGGGAATTAGAGTCGACTATGTAGGAGTCGTACCCATATTTATTTTGTTTTGTTCTTAGGATGCTTTCTAAATTTCGAGAACAAAATTTCTTTTAGGGTGGAGAGCTGTAATGCTCAGAAACTTAATTAAGTATGATTAGTGTGCGAAATGGTGAATTAGTATGCCAAATTTGTAATTTTTTTAATCTAATTATTTTATGATGATTTCCAAATCGATTTGAATTTTAAATTACCTTAATTATTATTTTTATTTATATTTGTCATTTTAAATTTTTAAAACAAAACAACTTGTCAAATGCCAAATACGTCCTTTTTGTAAAACTGTGGACGCACATGGTTTTCCTCTTTGGTTTTACTCTTTCTCCCTCTATTTATTTCTCTTTCCTTCTCCTTTCTTCACTTTCTCTCAGCTCTCTCTCTCTCTTTCTCTTCCTCTCTACATTTCCCTTTCTCTCTCCTCTCTCTTTGATTCAAAAAATTTTTGAATCCAAGCTCTGATTCTTAGCTGGATTGGAGGTCAAAGAACGTGATCAAGCTTCCACAAACTCGTTTTAAGGCTCCAATTTGAGGTAAATTCTTTTATTTTTAAATTTTTCTTAAAATTTTCTAAATTTCTTCGAAACGTTGTGATTCAAGTTTTATGAGGCTAGAAAATGTTAAATCTAAGTTAGTAAAACTCATAACATCTAGAATCTAGGCTTGGTTTGATGAAAAACGGATTTGAATTAAGTTTTTCTATTTTTCCTTTATTTTTTCATTTTTGGATTTCTTTGAAGTTTTCTATGCAAATCTTGTTTAAATTAGTTTACAAGTGTTCTATCATGTTTTTCTATCATCTATGAATGTTTTGTATGCTTGGAATTGAGAAAACAGGTTGAAAATGAGGATTTGAGCTTGAGGAGGCCGAGACTCAAATTTTAGAAAATTCTAGAATGTTCTAGTTCGGTAGGTCAAACTTGAAGTTTGGTAGGCCAGATTCATGAGTCTGGTAGGCCAGACTCATACCTTTAGCAGGCCAAACCTAGAAACAATTCAGCAGGCTAGTTCTAATTGTTGGTAGGCTGAACTGTATAGTTTGGCAGGCCGGATCAGGGAAACCGGTAGGCCGACTAGACTTTATAAAAATTTGTTGTTTTCACCCGTTTTTTCCTATTTTGATAGATTGAGATTTTAACCTTATAATATGATTTTATAAACACAATGGCACGCCAGAACACCATGAGATAGCTTAATAGTGTAGGATATCCTTAATTAGATATTGATAAACTTAGTTTATATTTAAGGTCGTTTGTGGCTCCGTAGAGCTAACGCATAGCGGGTCAAGACTACAGTATTGAGTCCTGATACATAATATCGAGGTAGGACTTTTACCCTTTTCTTAGTAGCCAGGTTGTTAATAATTTTGGCCTTAAAGGATTTTTCTAAAATGTTTTCAATAAATGACAAAATGTTTTAAATGTTCTCAAAGGGCGCTTTGGCCACAAAATGACTTCTTTCAAAATGATTTCTTTCAAAATGATTTCTTACAAAACGGATTTCAAGGAACGGTTTAGATAAACTTGTTAGCATTTTGCATCACTTGTCTAAGAATGAATGCTCATAATAAATCAAATAAAAAATGTAATTGAAATTACTTGGTAATATGTATTTAAATAATGATAAAATACACATAAGGGCATGATGCCATAATCAGAGATTGGGTCGTGTAGAGTGCGACCTTGGAGGCAGGTCCCAAAACCCAGCTGGGCCACTACGGTGATAATACTTATGGTTTGCCTGAGAAAGACAATTAGATTCTTTCTAAACGAGCAAAGAACCGTTTTGATAAGAATGATTTAAATGAATTATTTGTTCATTTATTTACCAAATTCTATTTTCTAAATACTTTAGTGAATGCGAAATTTTATATTCAAATCAATGTTTTCTAAAATTTAGTCCTACTGACCTTCTACTTACATTTTCTTTATCTATTTTAAAACCTTTCCCCTAGGTGGATTGTAGCTTAGGACAGACAGGGAGGCAACAGAGCAAACACGTGAGTTGTAAGAATTCTGTTTAGGATATTTCTTTATTTAAATCAAGACATGTATTATTTAAACTTTTATCTCTCATATTGGATTGTGATTGTAATATTTTATATCTTATGTTTTTCAACTTGTTTGAACTTGTTTTTCATATCTTATGTTGGTTTATTCACAAGTACAGACAATAGGTTAGACGACAGTTAATTGTCCTCTAAAGATAAGACAACAGTTAACCATTGTCTAATTCACTGTCATAATAAGTGGTATACGTTAAACAATGGTTTTTAACCGACATCTAATATTGATATAAGATGACAGTGTTGTCTAATGTGCTTTGTTATTTTATGTTAGACAACGGTTTATTGAATAATGCACGTCTAATAATCAAAAACTAAATTTTAAAATAAATACGCACACATCAGCATACCAACATTCATTAAAATAAAAATATTGAATAATGTAAATCCAATAATCAAAAACTAAATTGTAAAATAAATTAATTACTACAACTAGCTAATAAACATTTAATTCAATACGTAGACAAATAAATTTCACACTTAAAACTAATAAATAAAACTAATTATCAATCTAATTAAACTAATTAATCACACTAAAACTAAAACTTATAAAGCTAAAACTAACACTGAAACTAACTAGTACTAAAACTAATAACACCAAAGCTAACTAAAATGAATTAAAACTAAAACTTACTAAAAGTAATAACCCTAAATAACAAAATGCAATAATTAAAACTAATTAAATGTACAATCACTTGTAGAAACTGTAGATTACATGACGATTTAAAACCGTCATGCTATATTTTCATGACGGTTAAAAAACCGTCGTGTAATCGTCCGTTGTAGTACCAACAAAACTTTTCACGATGGTTTTTTACTGTCTTGGAATCCTTATTTTGACGGGGTTCTAAGATCTTGGGACGAGGCTACCATGACAGGTTTCACTAAAAACTGTCATGAAACACTAAACTTACACGACGGTTTTCATAAAAACCATCGTGTATGCTTAGTGTTACACTAAGCTTACATGACGGTTTTAAAAACCGTCATGTAATTAGCCTTACACAACAGTTTTCATAAAAACCGTCGTGTATGGCCTTACACGATGATTTTCATAAAAATCGTCGTGTAAGGCTCTATTTCATGACGGTTTTCATAAAAACCATCGTGAAAAAGTTGGTCTAAAGCTAAAAAAACAAAAATTTTTGGTTTCCCACAATATGAATAGTCCCATATTTCACCATTAATACAATGCCTTGACTTCATAATCACATAATTACATTGAACTATAAAATTTTAAGAAAATCATATATATATATTTACATTGTAAAGTCATGTACTCTTTTTATGCTTGCACAAGAGTTGATGGATTTTTGGTGTCTAAGTCTATGTTGATATGTGTGAAGTAAAGAAACGATAACAAAAATAAATAGAATTAACAAAAGTATTGAAAATAAAACTGATTAACTAAAATACAAACACAAACACAAACACATAGTCATATAAGCTTTTCATCAAACATGTGGTGGGCATCACAATAACACGTAAGCATCACAAACACATAGAAAGTAACCTATTTTCATGCAAAATGTTAAATGTTGTTCAAAATTCTTTTGAACACCAAATACAAGTAACACATACTAAATAGCAAATAACAAAGTAATGTAACTAATATTAAAAATAAAACTAAAGCCAAATAACACTAAAATAACCAAATAATACTAAGGTTAGAACTAACAATAACACTAAAACTAAAACTAATGGTTTGAAATTTACCAATAGCAGTGGAGTCAGAAGAACATCAAGGGAGGAGTCAATGATGGCGGAGTTGGTGGAATGTTAAAGGATGAGGACAAACAACAACAAATGACGCTGAGTTTGTTGGGGGTTGGGTTGAACGATGGTGGGGACATGGAGAGAGTGACAGGAGAATGTCAAAGTCTGTGGAATGTCATGGGTGGCTGGGTTCGTTAGTGGCTGGGCCATGGAGGGGAGGAGTTAGAGAGCAAAGGGGGAGAGAGAAACAGGTTTGAGAGTTAGAGAGGGTTTAAGTTAGAGAAATTTGGAATAAATGGAGAAAGCCATGGCATGCCGCATGCTTAAATTTAGGTAGGGGACTAAAAATTTTTAATATGTGGAACCTTTCATGACGGTTTTTATAAAAACTATCATGTAAGGTGCATCGGAAACTTTCACGACGATTTTTAAAAAAACCGTCATGGAAGGTCCCATATTTGAAACTTTTAGTAATTTACCTTTCATGACGGTTTTTATAAAACTGCCGTGAAAGGTGAAATTTTTAGTCTCTCGTCCAAATTTAAGCACGCAGCAAGATGCAGAACTTTTTACGACGGTTTTTTTAAAAACCATCGTAAAAGGTCCCATATTCAAAATTTTTAGTCCCCTATCCAAATTTAAGCACGCGGCAAGATGAGGAACCTTTCATGATGGTTTTTATAAAAACCATCATGAAAGGTCCACATATTCGAAATTTTTAGTCCATCACACAAATTTAAGCACACACCAAGATGCAGGAACTTTCACGACAGTTTTTATAAAAACCATCATGAAAGGTCTCGATATTCAAAATTTTTAAGATGCGGAACCTTCCACGATGGTTTTATAAAAACTGTCATGAAAGGTTCCACATCTTGCCATGTGCTTGAATTTAGGTGAGTAATTAAAAATTTTGAATATGGGACCTTTTACGACTGTTTTTCTAAAAACTATCGTGAAAGGTTCCGCATCTTGCCGCGTGCTTAAATTTAGGCAGGGGACTAAAAATTTTAAATATTCAGTCCTTTCATGACGGTTTTTATAAAAACTGTCATGAAAGGTTATGCGGGACCTTTCACGACGGTTTTTATAAAAACCGTCAAGAAAGGTTCGCATATTTAAAATTTTTAGTCCCCCGTCCAAATTTAAGCACGCACCAAGATACGAAACCTTTCACGATGATTTTTATAAAAACCGTCGTGAAAGGTTCCTTCTTCAAAATTTTTGGTCTCTAACCCAAATTTACCTACTACGATGGTTTTTACTAAAAACCATCATAAAAGGTTTTGTACACTAACACAACGGTTTTCGTATTTTTAGGTATACTCTTTGTGTTTTTACCTCTCTTTACCACGACGGGTTTTGAAAAAACATAATTAAACAAGGGTTATATAATCTCAAGTCTCTAGTAGTGAGCTACCACGATAGTTTTTTAAAAAAAGTGTCATGGTAAGTATAAGCTACCACGATGATTTTTTTAAAAAACTATCGTGGTAGTTCCCACACATACCATGACGGTTTTCGTGTTTGTGGGCGTAACTCGTCGCATTTTTTCTCCTTATCACGATGGTTTTTGAGAAACAGTTGTTAAATGAAGGTCGTATAATCTCTAATTTGTTGTAGTGAATATAGGAGGAACAATCATAAATTACTTAAAAAAAACTAAACTTATAATAATCCTAATATAATCCTAACGGACACCATGGGTGTAATACTCCCTTACAGATGTCATAGTTACCATCTTATAACATCTATTATTTATAATAAAACATAATTTTTGTAGATTCTAGATAAATAAAGTAATACAAAAATAGCTTGACTTTTTTTTTTTTAAAAAAAACATGACTTATTAATTAAATCAAATAAACTTTATCTAAAAGTAAACTTAGCAAAATATTTTTTAACTTGTAGAATCTCATAAAATAAATGAAAACCTAGACTCTACAGAATTATAAAAAATTGAATAAAAGTTTCAATCATCATTAATTCAAGATGTATCGCTTCGATATTCCATTTCTACACTATGCATACACCCGTACTGAGTCCTTCCATCCTCATACCTAACTCTTATCCCTAGCTGCAATATGAGAAATATCTAGTAAGCATAATGCTTAGTAAGTACATCCTAAATCTTACAAAACATTATCATTAATTAACCACATTCAACGAAATAAATTCATCAATAAGTAAATATATATTCGAAATAATATGTATAGTAATACTTCAAAATATTCGTCTATAGTAGGGCCTTGGTGTTAACTCGATAACAAATTATTTAGCTACTGCAAACGAGATGCATGAAAAGAGTTTTAAGTATAGACACAATCAATAAAATTATTTTAGCAAGGCAATTAGGAAAGTATATTTATGAATGTCATGTTTATTAAAAAATAGTATTATTTAGAGAACTAAAAGGAAAAAAAAAATACTTAGATAGAGGCGTATTTGAGAAACATTATTGAAATAGAGGCAAATTAGAAACAAAAGATTAATATGGTATATATAAAAAATAATTTTAATAGGAATAAATTAGAGGAAAAAATTTGTTAATGATGGGTTTTGTAATGATGGGCATGCAAAGTTTTTAAAAACTATAGGCAAGAATATAAATTATCAAAAATTCTCAAAAAGGGGGCTTATGCCTTTGAACCTAAGCTCCCTCCACCTATGGTCATAACACTCTAGTTATGAAAAGAGTGATGGAGCGACCCCCGAACCAACTGCAACAATATGAAGCAACCGTTCATCAATCAGTCTATTCATCAGACTTCATCATTGTCATCCATTCATTAAACGTACGCCTTTTTAAAATATCAAAATAATAATATAGATATGACACATACATATGTTTTCATGAAAAGATATCCATCAAAATAATGAGATAAAGATAACATCTTTTTATCATTTTCCATCAATTACCTCATTATTGAAAATCTTCATCTTAAAATAGCTTATACTATATATCATCAACATCAACCGTTTTAATTTTGAACAATCATATTATAGGTGAAAGATGTACTTACATGACCTCTAAAGTTACACAACCTTCAATGGTAGGTGATACAATGACTCTAGTCGTTGGTTTGTTCGCTTCTTTAAAGAGTTCATGTCAAATATTCATATTGACCATAAGTCACTAATAATGCTATCAACAATATACAAACATCTTATACTATTATTGAACATCACCTCATCACGCAAAAATATCAAGAAGCACAAAATCACAATTTATGAACGTAAAGCATAATTCTCAAAAGTAGGCAAAATGACCTTTATTCACTTAAAAACTCATAATAATTTCGTCTTAACTCCAAATTAGTCAAAAACAGTGGCATTAGAAACTAAACTCAACAACAAAGAGTTTGATATATTATATGCATATTTTGAAAATGATTTGCATGACAAAAAAGTCCTCAAAATTTAGTCTAAATTTTGAGTTCGTGTAAAACTATACAGCTTTTGGGGTCAACTTCGAAAAATCATAACAATTTAATTAAAACTCCAATTTAGGTGATTCAAATGTAACGCCCCCCTGATGGACGTCACAATAATCGTTACTTTCATCCTTGTTATCATTATTGATAAAATAGACCATTTAAATTTAGACACAATTTGATAAACATATCCCAGGATTCATGCATACAATTTTTTTTTTAAATATTCCAAATATTTCAAATCTTTTTTTTTTTTCATGGTTTATCAATGCCAAATTAACAAAACTATAATTCAAACAAAATTTCAAAACAAACTTCAAAATCTGTTTTAAACAATTTGGTAGACTGAACTTTTGAAAAATCAAAATAAATGTAAAACAAGTCTTTTTACTTAATAGTGCAAAAATTTAAGCATTCAAAGAAATAAAAACATAGAAAAAAATTATTCTTTCTTGGCGTTTTTCCGTTTCTAATCCATCATTCATAGCCCACACGTCCATCCTCACCCTCCACCTATTCCATGGTCCTCTTACCTTTATCTGCAACATGATTATAAACTAAGTAAGCAAAAGCTTAGTAAGTACACTTTCCTATCTCACAACATAAACATTTTATGAAAATCTTTATGAAACATTGTAAACATAATCATCATTAAC
>CAMOHE010035588.1:0-24388 GCA_946598075.1 Artocarpus hirsutus
TACAAGAAAAATAGTTGGAAAAGCTATGTAGCTATATTACGTTGGGATTGCTTTGAATGCAAAGAATGATCTTCATGATAATGTAAGCATCCATTATTACTTTCTGTGACTGTATTAAGATTTGTTGAGGGTTCAAATGATGATGATGACAGTTGTATATTATTAAAATTTAAGGTGCTACATTAAATTGTAGTTTATTTATTTGTTTATGTTTTTATTTTAATTTGAGAGTTTTTATTTAAGTCCCAGGCAAATTACTTTAATGATTTATATTTATTGTCTAATCTTCATTTTATTTAATAAAAACTGTTAACCCCCACGTAGAGGCGTTACATCTTCGTTCTAACGAAGCCTAGAACTTCTGTGTTTTTCAAAAGTTCATGTTCTATCTTTAGCATTATCTTTTATAGTGATTTTGTAAACTTTACTGATTATACTGTTTTTATAATTTGTTCAAAGGTTTTGATTAGAGGCAGAATTTTTAAAAAATTTTCTTCAAGAAAGTTCTTTGTTTCACCGAGACCTAAGGCTTTCATGTTTCGAAAGAATCATGATTCGAAATTTTTGAGGATCGTTGTTCTCAAAATCGCAAACTGTATTATTAAACATACAACAATGTTGCAACATCTCTCAAAACACCAAGCTAAATAGTTACAAAATCAATTTGAAATTGCATCGAAATGCTAAAACGAATTTGACTTACAATAAATTGAACATTTTAATTTTTGGAAAACAAATTTTAACAAAACATGACTCACACTATCGGTGTCGTATCCAAGTCGCAACTTGTCTTGCAACATCCTGTATAACATCTAATGAAATAGTGTAGAAACAACCTCAAATTATTTTGTAGCTACTATAGGGGCTTAAGGAGGAATAAACTAAGCTTCTTAACTTTTAAAATTAAAAACTAGTTGGTTTTTGAAATTTGCATTACCAAGGGAGCACCCAAGTTGCAACTTCATGTGCAACATTTAATCAAAACAGAGTAGTAACAATTACTATTTCTACTGAGTTGCTACAGACATCTTATTAAACAGTAAAATTAGGTTTCCAATCTTGGAAATAGAAAAAAAGAAAGATAAACAAAAGTGGGACATGTAAGCCATTTGTGCTTATGAGGTTGCAACCAGGTTGTAACACTTCCTGTAACCTCATTAGGATAGTTTAAAAAACAAGGCTAGAAATATCGTTTTGGGATTGAGACCTTAGTTTTCAACATCTTACATAAAATCATTTATGTTGATGTGACTTAGAAAATTTCAGGTTTGAAAATACTTTAAAAACAATCTTTGAAGTACCCATTTTAAAGTCAAAGAAAGTGAAAAATCCTTCTCAAACACAAAATAATAACCTAGATCTAAACTTTCTTATATTCAACATGTATAATATTAAAATTACATTAATAGAAACTCACATAAACTATAAGATAAGCATCAATAAAGCTAATTTTATATCAACAGCACTTAAAAGTTGTTTGGAACAATGGTTTGAGCCATTGGTTTAAATTATAAACAGTGTAAAACTCTCACATACTATAGTTCTCAAACCTAAACTGATAGTTTAAACTACTCTTCCAGAAACCCTATAAAAAGATTATAAATTATTTTCTTAACTTTAAAAAGGAAAATTTAGATAGTATACCTTTGGAATTCTATGCTTAAGGGTTTCCACCAAAGCTTTCTCCTTATTTTTTATTTTGGATAGTGATTTTCTAGTGAAAGGAAGAAAAGATGTTTGCGAGAAAGAGTGGAAAAGCCACGGGAAAGTATACATAGCCACAAGTAATAGAGTGTACTAGATCATGGATGTCGATCCCACAACAATTGTGTTTAATTTGCATTAAGTACCAAAATTCATTGACTCTAAGATTATTTGGATGACCGGATAGATGAATGAAATAAAAAACTAATCAAAGATAATTAAACAATAGAAATAAAATAGCCAAAACAATTAATTAAAAATACTAGAGCATCGATTTCACTATAACTAATTCGTATTAATTTTATTATTAAATGAATCTCATGATTAATTAGTCAAGAACCTCTTTATTAACCCAATTACCTCTCTTAAGCATACAATTGGATAAGATGCTTATAATCCAGATTCTAATAGTCCTATTTAGAACTAAGTAGTTAACATTTATTAAGCTTTAGTTCTCCTAATAACTACAACGGAAGTATAAATCTCTCAATCTTATAGTCACCTAGGTTGCATTTTCGCATTTTCCATAATATATACATGGAATTTCCTTCTCTCAAGTATCAAACCCCACATAATAAAATGATCAAATTCATTGGCCAAATAAGCTGTAAACATTGAGAGTGGGACTACATAAATAAACCATAAATTACCACTCAAAATAAATCCACACTTTATAATAAGGTAAAGTCAAAGCAATAGAAAAGTAAATACTCCATAACTAAAATTTAACAAACTAACATCAAGGGTTCAACATTTACAAATCACAAAAACAATAAGAAGAGAATAAGAATGAAAAAACCCAATTTGGAGTTGTCATGGTCTCCAAGTTCTTTATCTTCTTCTCCTCTTATCCTTCTTGATCTTCAAATGCTTCTCCCATGATGATTTATTAGAAATAAAACCTAAATCTAAAACTAGAAATAAAATCCTACACTAAAAAGAAAAGAAATATTGTTTTTTTTTCTTTTTCCCTATTTTCTTCCTTGGTATTAGCTCAAAATCCCCTTTGGAAGTTGTGTCTCTCCCCAAAAATTGAGACTTTTCTCTATAAAAAATGGAGGCTCACATTTTCTTTTAGGATTTTTGGATTTAAGAGGTTTAGGGCTTCATTCAGCATCAATTCCTGGCTTTGGTTTGAAAATCGTAGCAAAATTAGCTTCAAAACAACACATATCAGCATGCATTGGTCACGTTGGTCATGCAACATGGCGTGCGGTTACACTACAAGCCTATGTTGGCACGTAGGTGCCTCATGCCAATTTGCCTACAGCTGCCCAGCAGGCCTAGGCCTTTGCCTGGGCCTCCATCTCGCATGCGACCACGTGCCCAAGGTTGTGTGGGTGCATAATGTGGTTTAATTTCACCCAAAAACACCTTATATGCTCAATTTTCACACCAAAAAATCCACTTAATCCCACTTTATTAATTTCTTACAAAATAACACCAAAAAAATATTGACATAACACTCATGATTGAGGATTTTTATAAACATTTAAGCTCTAAAAGTATTGAATTTGTGAGTAAAATACTCACTTATTAAACACCCCCAAACTTAAATATTTGCTTGTTCTTAAGCAAAACATAAGAAGACTGAAGAACAAGAAAACTTAAACCAATAGGAAAACAAGTGTAAGTTTTATATATATCCATTAGATTACTAGCCAAAACATCTCACTGGCCATAAAATGTTCCAAAGCTTAAAGGAAATGCACACATTGGTGTTGTCTAAATTTCAACATTAAACACCGATATCACACTATTCAAGACTCTTTAAATGTAAGTGTATGCTAAATCACACTTACTCTATGAACTAAACGCTAGATAGACCTATGTGATTGAATTGACAATGAGAAATCTCTCAATAATGAAATTCGAAACCACCATAAACCCATTGTTCGTGTCATTCTCTATTAATGTAGGTTAGCATGTTATCAAAGATCATAAGGACCTTTGAGGCTTGCAATTATAAGGCTAAGTGAAGCATAGGTGAAAAATGATCACTTTTGGGCTTGAATCACCCTAGAATGTAAAGCATCTTAGACCCATATGAACGGATGAAACTTAGATAATGACTCCCAACTTGATAATTACTCTATGATTAATCATTCCCACAAAACTTGACTCATAAGTACCCACAAAAGCTGAAAACAGGAAATTTACAAGAATTTATTCCATTTTATTCTTTCCTTTTTTAATTTTTTTCTTTTTTTCTCTTTTTTTTTTTTTGAATTGAAATTAAATTCCCCCAAACTTATATGGTTGTATACATTCTAATGAAAATGGGGAAAGCATAGATGAAACTAAGCAAAACAAATAAGAAATAATGTGAAAACATACATAAGTCACTTTATGAATACAACCAAACCTCAAATGCAATTCACATAACTTTCATGGTGACTCTCGACGATCAATCTTCAAATTCAAGCAATGATGCATACATGCCTATTAATGATAGGTTAAGTGAAAGGAATTAATGAATAGGTTAAATAAGCTCAAATGGGGAACTAGTAGTAAATTTTCATAGGTTAGCTTCAAAGGCTCAAACGGTCTAAAAAATGCCTCAATCATCTCTTCAGCGATACCTAACCTAGAATTTCGCTTCGAGTTTCACTAAAATAAGTTCTAGAGTTCATGAGATATCAACACATGCACATAAATGTTCTCCAAATGCTCAAAATTTTAAGTGATCAAATTTATAGTGCTCAAGTGTAGAGAGTAAAAACTAAAGTTCAATCAATACAAGTCAAGCACATAGAATTCTCAATGAATTACATTACCAAAAACCTAAGAGAACAAATTGTGGCTATATCATTATAAAATTCTAGTTATCTCATTTATCAAAACTTACACTTTATTCAAACAAGTAACTAAAACACCATTAAAAGAACTAAATAATCTAAAGAAACTAAGCAAGAATTGTCAAAAAAGAGTAACGGAAGGAAAATCATTATTATCAACAAGAAAAATTTAAGGCCAAAACCCAACAAGAATAATTTTCCTCTCCCAAACTTAAACTAAACATTATCCTTAATGTTTGTGGCAATAAAAACCAAAGGTCGAGAACATATGCCATGGGAATTTCTAGCCTAATTTTCAAGTTTTGTCCATCTTCTTAAATCATTTTCCACCAAAACTCAAGTTCATATGCTCTTGATTATTTCAACACCTATCAAAACACATAAAATTCAAACATTAGTGTATAACTTTGAAATAAACAACTTAAAACACTTAAGTAAATAACTAAAACTTAGAAACAACTAACAAACTCAAACACAACTAAAACAAAAATAAAAAGACTGAAGAGATGGAAAGCTTGGGGTGCCCCTTAAGAGCGCTTAATTTAAATTCATTGGCTTAACTTTTGGAGAAGCACTCATCAAAGAGTGGCTTATGCCCATAGTAAGTGTCATAGACTATTACAAATGTGTCTTATGGTGAGATGCCCTCAAGCTTGGCAAGATATGGAAATGTCTGGCACATGATTCCAACAAGATTCAGCTTTGGAGGATGTGCATGGTGGGCTTGAAGGAACTACATTAATGTCTGTGGATGAGGTGTTGGCCATATTATATCCTCATAAATATGATCTTTAATTATCGATGTGGGCATAATCAGATGAGCCTCGAAGACTTTTTCTTGTTATTCGTCTTAAATAACCAAGTCTTCGGTCTCTTCCTCACTTGATTAATCTCTAAGCTTTATAGAATCGTTATCAACCATCTTTAAGTCCCCCTCATATTGGGTAGACTCCTCAAGGTGGCAATCTTGCTTATATTCAATTGGAATATACATAGTAGGAATGGATGCTACCAATTGTTCAATATGTTTTCCCATTGCCTCTACCCTTTTCAAGGCTACAAATGACTCCTCTACCATTGCATTCAACCTTATCAACTTCTCAAATAACCTCTGTATATTTTGGTCATTCCTCTTCATATATTAGCAAGTCTCCTTTATAAAATCCACAAATATGGCTTGAAGTTCCAAAGATACACCTGTCTCTTAAGGTTGAGTGTTAAGCCATAGCTCCAAATGGTTAGAACTAATGATCATAGTCCTCCATGTCATCCAACATACAATATGCCTCATCCATGGATAGTTGATAGAAAGTCATGGTACTATTTCTACTTTCAACCTACTTTTTTGTTGTGGTACATAACCCATTGAGAAAATTTTAAAGTTAACACTCTCTTAAGAACTGATGGTGAGGAAACCAAACTAGCAACTCTTTATATCTCTACCAGGCACTATGCATTGGTTCCAAATCATGTTGGCCAAAACTTAAGAGGACTTGTTGATTATACATCACAAAGTACCTCACCAAATGAACAAAATAACAAAAACAAAGCTAAAAGCAAAGGAAACTAAAAAAATATAAAAACAAGGAAAATATTCAAATTAATCCTAGAGCTAATTGGCATCGATATTAACAAAAACTAAACAACAATCCTTAGCAACAGCATCAAAAACTTGTTATATGTGCAAGCTACATGGTCGCAAGTGATAGAGTGTATTGGAGTATAGATGTCGAACCCACGAGGATTGAGTTTAATTTGCATAAATTATTAAAATTGGTTGTCTCTAAGATTATTTGGATGACCGGATAGAGAAACAAATAAAAGAAACTAATAGAAGATAAACAAACAATTGATATAAAATAACGAAAACAATTAATTAAAATACTATAGCATCAATTTCACCATAAGTAATTCATGTTAATTTTATTATTCAGTGAATCTCATGATTACATAGTCAAGAACCTCTTAATTAACCCAATTACCTCTCCTGAGGATCAAATTGGATAATATGCTCAAAAACCCAATTCCAATATCCCTATCTAGAATTGAGTACTTAATATTCATTAAGCTTTAGTTCTCCTAATGACTGTGAAGAAACTATAAATCTCCTAATTTTATACTCGCCTAGGTTGCGTTTCCCACAATCCACATATGGAATTTCCCTTTCCTAGGCATCAAACCTCACAAACTAAAATCATCTAATTCACTAGCCAAATAAACTAGAAGCATAAAGAGTGGGACAACACAAATAAACCATAAATAAGCACTTAAAATAAATCAACGCTTCATAATAAGGCAAAATTAAAGCACTAGAAAAGTAACTACTCTATAACTAAAATTACACAAACTAACACCAATGGTTCAACATTTACAAATCACAAAAACAAGAAGAAGAGAAAAAGAATGAAAAGAAACCCAATTTGGAGTTGTCACAGTCTTTAAGCACTACATCTTTTTCTCATCTCATCCTTCTTGATCTCCAAATGCTTCTTTCATAATAATTTATTGGAAATAAAACCTAAACCCAAAACTAGAAATGAAACCCTAAACTAAAAAAAAAAGAAATATTTTTTCTTTTTCTTTTTCCCTATCTTCTTCCTTAGAATCAACTCAAAATCCCTTTTGGAAGTAGTGCTTCTGTCAAAAAATGGAGACTTTTCTCTATGAAAAAAAAAAGGACTCCCCTTTCTTCTAGGGTTTTTGAATTCAAAAGGTTAAAGCTTCATTCAGAATCAATTCTTAGCTATCAGATCAATGATTATAACAATATTAGCTCCAAGCAGCGCATCAGCATGCATGGGTCGCATTGGCCATGCAACATGGTGCATGGCTACGCTGCAAGCCTGCGTTGATGCGTAGGTGCCCAAGGCTACGTGGGTGCGTGGCATGGTCTTGTTCCACCTGTAAAGACCTTCTGAGCTCAATTTTCATGCTTAAAAATCACGAAATCTTATTTTATTAATTTCCTACAAAATAACACAAAAAATATCAAAATAACACAAATGTTGTAATGCTCAAGAAAATTTATTAATTTAAATCCAGAACTTATTTTAATTTAATTAATGAATTTTTCTTGATAAATCGTATTTTTATAAATTAAGATAATGTGTAAATCAAATATGGACAATGTTAATACATATTTTGTCTATGAGTGTTTGTGCAATTTGGGATATTGTTCATATATGAACTTTTGTGAGTTTAAATACTTAAAAATTTGTGAATAATAACCTCAAAATAAAATCTATATCACAATTAATTACAATATTATGGTATAAATTAATAAATACAAAAGTGTTAATTAAAGTAGAAAAACATGCCATAATCCAAAACAGTATAAAAAAGGTTAATTACCAGTTAGTTAAACTAGTAAGGGATATTGTGTCTACAACATATCGATTGATGAAACACAATATAGAAAGACATATAGATGTAAAAAGGTATCCCGAACAAAGTAAGCATACTGTTTAAGTGAAAAACACAAATATATGGTATGTTGGGTTAGGATTAAAAAATTAGGTTAAAAAATAAATCAATATATTTTAGAATGTTTAAGTGTATATTTCTTCAGTTTTACATTAACAGTATCAAAAAAAATACATCACGGTGTAAAATTACAGTGTGTAAAAAGTAAGTGGGACCCACCTTTTGGACACTCAAAAGAAGGAAAATTAGCCATCTTACCCCCTATACGTTGCATCGGTTTTCTCTACTAAAAGGGAGTCAAGATTTTACCATAAAATGTTTAAGTGATGACTAAAGGTGATGAGTCACCAAATTTATATAAAAAAAAAAAAATTCTTACTTTTTACTTATTAACTTTCATGCAACAAGAACCCAAAAACACTCCACGTCTCACTCCTCCAAAACCGGCAATCCTTATTTCACCTCTCCCAAAATTCTCTCAAAAATTTCCTCACAAAGGCATCTTCCAAGCAAGCTCTAAGGCAAGATCATTTTTGTTCATGGATTGCTAACTTTAAAGGTAAATCCTAGACCTTCTCTAAGTATTTCTAGGGTTTTCTTTAGGGTTTGAAGGGAAACTTGATGTGGATCTTCTTGTCATGGTTTATGTCTAGGAAGATTGACAAAAGTCAAGCTTTATAGAGTTTTACAAGCTCACAAATCTTTTGATAAAAAGCTTAACATTCTATTTTTCAAGTTTGTTGTTGTTTTGATTTTTTTTAAAATCAAGTAAGGTATGTAATCACTTAAAAATAGGCTATGGCATGTTAAGAGTTTTATAGCATGTTTACGTGGTGTACTTTGTGTATGTTTATGATTATGGAAGGCTAGGAACTAGGGTTTATGTGCTTGAAAATCAAAATTGGACAAAAACTATGCAAATTACAAAGTTTAGATGATTTTCAAAGAAATGAAATTTTGACATGTTTTAACACGATTTATTTTCTGAGTAAGACTTAAAAACCTATTCAAAACAATAAGATGTATAATTTTTATGAACAAAGTATTATAAAAATTTGAAAGGACTAAATTGAAAGGTATGTATAAATTCAACAGAATTAAAAAATGGCAGAAAACTCTACCATGTAGTGAAAATTTTAGAAAAGTTAAAGCATAAAAGTTATAGATATCGATGAAACTTATAAAAAGCACTAATGGCTTGTCAAAATTCCATACGGTTTATGAGATATCAATTTTACAAATTTTTATAGTAAAAATTTCAACAAATGTTAAAAAGAAAAGCATTTTTAAATAAAAGGAAATTGAATTAGAAACATTGGAGAATTTTAATCCTTGTGAAAAATTAATGCCAACAGTATAAAATAATTGTTTTTGTTTCCGGGGCAAAAGCGTCAAAATTTTCATAATCTGGAATAAAATCATAAAGCTTTGTTAAAATGGGTTACTAGAAAAAGAAAATTGACACCTTAATCTCTTACCCCGCTATCATTAAGTAAGATTTTGTGAAGAGTTAGCAATAACAGGCCCAAAAAGTTTAATAAGGCCCCTTGAGGGCAAAAATGTATTTTCCGTAAAAGGCCGAACGAAGCCTGAAATGTACAAAATAGAAAAATGTCCTTTAGCTGGAATTTTTTTAGATTCTGTTAACAACAATAAGGCATCATGAAAGAAGAAAAATAAGTTCTATAGTGCTCGGGTTCTTCAACCAAGTAATAACCCGACTTAGTAATTAACGTTCACATCTTATTATCGACATGTAGTTCGATGGTAAGTTAGCCAATGACAATAAATTATCCAAGCAAGACACTTAGACAAATAGCTAAGGAATGGGAAATTGGTTAGCGTTGTGTCAATTCTAAGTAAGTTCAAACCCCATTATACTGTATAATAGAGGGTTTTGGAAAAAAAAAATGTTATTTAAGATATTTAAAGAGATGCATTTGTTATGCACTTATTTTAAGTCATTAAAACATCATGTATGGTTTGTCAACCTAGCAAAATTATTAATCAGACAAGTAAAGAAAGCATCGTACAAGCTCTCGACCCAAGGGTAGTCTTAAGTTATGTTACTATCTTGATGTTACGATGACCCATGTGCTCATATGGTACGAATACTTGAGCCCTAGTTAAGTTAAGGATACGAAAAGAATAATCAATGTTCATAAACAAGCATAAATGAGTAATGCATACAAGTAGGATATATTCGTGGGTTATATTTGGACTTATTAAACAATAGTTCACTTAGTTACTTCATGTTGTAGGAAATTCAACCAAGAGGCTAGATAAGAATCATTGTTAAGTTGGCAATAATATATGGGCGATTGTGTAGGCAAGAGTGTGGATCCCCCTACAAGAAAGTGTTCGCTATATATATATATATATATAGAGTAAATTGGAAATATGTAGTTTAAAGGAATGTTAAGTGTGAGGTATGATGTAATATAAGTTAAGAATGAAATCTAAACTCTTTTGGAAAACAATGCTATAATAATTATATATAAAAAAAGTTTTTTCTAATTTTCACGGCTAGTAAAGTATTAAGGAACAACTCAAAAGATGTCGGGTCATTATACATGCTTAGGGACTTTCATTTACACTTAAGCTCTAGAAGTACTTGATTTGTGAGTAAAATACTCACTTATCAAAATATGGAAGGAAGAGAGCAAAATGGGCTCTAGTTATGGAGAGGTGTATTCATAGGCAACTTCTTAATCATAGTTAAAATTCTACTTTAACTTCAAAATGATACTTAAAAGTGTTTCATGAAAACTTAAATGGGATAAAATTTTCATTTAATTCCCTCCTAATGTTGGCATCATCTTAAGGAGAAAAGGAAAAGAATGTCTCGTCCATTGGCTACTTTTAAAACCATGCCTACCACCATGCTTTTGACTATTCTTTATCAAGTCTTATTTCTTTGTCATAGCACTTTACCCGCAAGGTTTCTTAATTCAGGAAAAGCAAATGAAATTTCATCTAGCTAAGGAAAACTAATTAGCTGTCAAGAGATTTTTTGCTCTATCGGGTTCACTAAACGCGGTCTAAAAGTAGTCTATGTATAAATCTATACCGATATAATTTAAATTGCATAATGAAGTTAAATTTTTTTTAATTCTAAAATCATTCTTAGAACACGTAAATATAAACTTCACATTTTTTGTACGTTACCTCGGTATTGACATATCGTTAACAATGCCAATTCTTGAACTCGAATATAATTTTCTCCTAAAATTCTACTAGTGTAACTCCAAATTTAATGAATAAGCAATTATGGATTTATTATGCTTTAGAATGTTTCTTGACAAACTATTAACATCGTTCTACACTTGAAAATTCTTATAATTTATTCTCAAGTTATTTATATATTGAAATTTTTTTTGTCTTAAATCATGATGGAAATTTTTCAACTCAATTATTTAATCACAAAAAGTTAATAAAATTTAACTTTAATATTTACTAAGTTTTATTTTAATTCCATAAATCCTTTAGTCATAAAATTATATTTGATAGTTTCTAAGAAAATCCTTATTCGTTAATGACTAAAAACTACAAGTTTCATTATTTAACTTATAGTTTTCAATCATTTCACAGATTTATTCTAATAATAAAATCATGGAATTTCACATATCTTTACATAAAATAAACTATTTGGGTCTTTTAGGAAAACCCTTGACTCGAATACTTGAATTATGTCAGTAAAACTGATCAAATTCTTAATTATCATACTGAAATATGTGCTCATAATCTATAAACTTATGCTTTTTACGAGTTTAATGGTGTAGAAAAAATCCTTAATTAATTATACTTATTAATTACTTAGATTTTTTCTGGACATTATAGTCCTAACCTCAATGTTAATCGTTCTTATCTTTCTTCGCCTTCTACTTATCTGCAACACATGTAAATCTTACAAGATAAGCTCGATAAGTTTATGTTTACATGCATACAAATTTCTTCACTTATATTGAATAACTTTTACTATTTCAAAAACTCTTTGATGTGATCTTATTTGCTTCCCATTTTTATCTTGGACTCTTTGAGGACTCTCAACCTATTATTGGGAAAAAGGTTTCCTTATCTTTAGGGAATTATTAGTGGACATATAATTTTGGGTTTTGGGCTAACTATAAGAGTTTGGACTAATGATAAGTATGACACACTATTTCTTGAAGAAAGCATAATAAAAATACTTAAATAGAGTGCACCAATTGAAAACATTGAAAATTTACATGTAGTAACATGAATACACAAATGTGTTGTCGGTGAAAACTTTACTTAGTGTCTAGCCTTTTGGTATTTCTAAAGTTTTTATGGCTTCCGTTCTATTGATGTTTCTCCACTACCCAATGTTGTAAAATGAGTACATAGAAGCATAATTTTAAAAAGTTTTTAAATTAAAACCATTTCCATAAACGAGTTAGACATGCAATATACGACAAATTAATAAAAGATCTCTTGTACCTTGTAATATTGGAATCATACTTTTGACAGGAAATCGTAATAAAAACTGCTATAGAGAATTGTGTTCGAAAGAGCCTTAACTAACTGGTCTTCTTTTCTATTCTCTTTTTTCACAACCAGAGTATAAATGGGCATATGTCGTTCAATTCTCCCTTCGCTAACTACTCCCCACAATCACAAGAGAATAATAAGAATTATTGTTTCAGGTGTTGAATAATAATTCTTTAGAGTGATAGAATTTCTCTCTCTAGAAATCTCTATCTAAATCTCTCAAGTGACTTCACTTATAATTATAAACCATAAGAAAACGTTCCTTATTTATAGTAGTTGGATGGGGACTCATTCTAATTAGCAAGGCTTCAAAATTTTGAGTTTAGGATCAACTCTTGTAGATAAAACTACATTAGATGTGGGTCGCTAACCTAGCAAGGGTCAATCGACTAGCCTACACTAGGTCCGGTCAACCGAACTAATGTGGCAGACACGACCACACATTTTTCAGCTCCTAGAAAACTACCCAATCTACCCGTTAGAATCGAATGGATAATTCTTACTCTATTTGACCTAGGTTTCTTTCATAGAGCCTCAATTTTAATTCAAATAATCCAATAAAAAAGTTAATTGATTAAAACAGTCATATACGGATAATCACATATTCAAATAAAATATATTCAAATAATTCAACATATTTATCTTAAATTAATTCATAAAATTAATTCAACCAATAAACTAAACATGAAATATTTAATCCAATTAACTGAATTTTAACCAATTTTAAGAATAAACATAAGTTACCAATATATCGAAAAAAAACACCATATCGTTATAAGAAAACATATGAGCTAGCAAAAGGAAAAAACACCATATCGTTATAAGAAAACATATGAGCTAGCAAAAGGAACCCAATAGAGATGTATAGATTAAGCTTTGATAATTATAAACTAACATATTCTTGACATGTACATTTATTAGTTATCAACTCTAAAGCTATTCTACTAAAAGCTTAAAGCTGTAATTTCGAACTATATATAAATTATGAAACTCTAATAAATTAAACGTTCATGACACATCATAATGTGTAATATCTCAATAGGATATTTATAAGCAGTTTAAGGATAATTTCGTTTTACCTTGTCGATTATAGTTATCTTCTGTTCCATTATCTCACTATTAGAATATTTGCTATTCATAATCAATACGAAGAGTATACCATTTGGTTACACATATGTATCCAAATGGTTGAGCGTTCTAATTTTCAATTACTGAATAATGCCTATAAGAGAATATCATTAACTCTGCAATAGAATTATAGATTTCATATTTATGAATAACGAATCTACGTCACTCAAGAGTCGTGTCTCCAATATACCGATATGTGTACCTTCATATGAATCACAATATCACCCTTTGGTATATCAAAAGACACAAGTCAAGAATAGGACCCATTGACTCATTTCAGGATTAAGATGTAACACACATGATTGTCTAAAATGAATTGATTTATTTAAATAAAATTATTAACTAAATCAAGTCATCTTTAGTCCTGATTTAATATATTGCCACCTATGATAATATAATGATGTCTCTACTTGTAAAGTTCCACTCTGATGATCAAAACAAGTCATCTCTTATTAAGGATATAGATAATATAACAATCTTAATATGAATAAAGTACCCAACTTTATTTCCTCAATTACAGACCTTTTATATTTAGATTATCACCTTAAGATTCATGTCTTCTGCATAATCTATCCATTATATGTACGATCCTAAAGTTTTAGATTAGTAATCTCAGACTTTTGTTTGCTTATCATACATTCAATGTAGATGAACATAAAGAGGACATCCTTGATATATGAAATAAATATTACTTTTTTTTTCCTAAATGTCTTAAGATAATTACATCATTTATTCCTTAAGACACCTAGTCTAACACCCAACACCACGTGTGATGCATATGGTGGTCAAACCTCTTGCCCTGTCTGAGGAATCCTAGTTTGCTCAACCCTGTATAGGGAAAGTTAGCTTCGGAGCTAAGGGGTCACCAGGTTGATGACCACCAAAGGTGTTCTCATGCTTTGGTCAATGATTTGATTAAGATGAGCAAAAAAGAGGCAAAGTGTGTGCCAAGAAGAGCTCATTACCCTTGGGTGCAGTTAGTGCTTTTATATATAGGGTTTAGTTTGTAATCAGTTTTACCTGTGATCCAAGCGTATACTTGTACGACTTCCTAGGACTGGGTGACAAATGTCAAGGTCTTTATAGATGGAGGATTTTTCCAATAGAGGCCCAAGATGATGGCAGATGGTGACTTAATAATGGTCATACATAATGGACGAGCGATTCCTCACATATGTTGGTTTGATCATACTCTTATTCTGGTCAGGTTTTGATAAGGCAACTTGCCCATAACAATGAATATTGTTGCCTTATATCTGGTAGTAACCTAATTAGATTGACCTCTTTTGGTAGCTCAGGTACTCGATAGCCCGAGGACAATGGTCGGTGTATATTGTCCGAAAATATCCATTACACCTTTTATAATAGTTTGTTCTAAGATATTGTTTTGACAAATATTTGTAGAAAATTCAATTTGTACCAGCTTTTAGTCAAACCTTCTATCTTATTTTCTCATGGAATTTCTACTTAAGAATCCTTGCCTACCTAATCTTAGTTTTATTAGATAGTGCAATAACACAATATTAAATGATGAAATGTATTTAAATTTAACATTAGCAGAGACTAATGTAAACACATTCTTAAGCACTACAAACCTAATTGAGGGCTCAAAAAGAACCAATATTAAGTTACTTGAAGGAACAAAATTCATTATAAATGTCGTGATATTTTTAAGTCAATCTAAAAGAAATTAACTTATTATATTGGGGTGGTGTTAGATTTGATTAAAATAATTTTTTATGCAAATTTGACAGTTGACGAAAGGATATCTACTTGTGAGTATTTTTTTTGGGTTCCTACAAGAGAAATTGTCAAGAAAAAAATTACTATTTTAACATGAACCAAGTAAGAGAAAAAGGGGATTTTCCTTAAATGTCATCTTTTAAAATTTACTTTTTATAAATGTCATACATGCTTATTTGTAACATAACTTAATATGTATTATAAATGATAGTGTAGCATACTTTCTTCTAATAAGCATAACGTTTAAAAGTGTGACATAATATGTAATTTTCACAAAGAATAATCCAAATATTTTTTGAGATTATTCTTTAGGCCTGTTTAGCATTGTTTTTGGAGGTTACTTTTAGCGTTTATAACCGCCTACAGCAATTTAGGGTGTTGGTAAACCTTGTTTTTGAAAATTTGCTTCTAATAACTACTGTCCAACAGAAAAAGTTAAGAGGTAGGCTAGAGATTTTTTTTTCTATCGTAGCTTTTGCTTTTATAACTTAAAATTACTAAACTGACCTTTAAAATAATACATAAATGTCAATCTATCTATTTTTTTTTATAACAAATTAAAATAAATCAAATAACACCTTAAAAGATAAAATGGAGTAATTTTTATTTAATTGAAATTAAGAAAACAAAAGTAAAAAATAAATGAATTAACCAATAGCATGTGTATATTAAAATATTAAATAATAATGAAAATAAAATTACATTTTCGATATTTTAGTGTATATATTAACTTTAGAATTAAATTTAATTAAAAACTAAAACTATAAATATGTTTACAAAAATATATCTATTTTATTATTATACATTTTGCACTAATTTTATGCAAGTTTTCAAAACAGTTGTAATTTTGCTTTTGCTTCTCACACAACTTTAAAAGAAATTGCCCTAATTGACAGAAGTGTTATTAACTAACTTTTCAGTTAAATACATACTAACCACCCTGCTACAATACACACTTGCTTTTAGCCCATAGTATGACAAAAACAAATGGCACAGCAAAGTCAAATTGACCCTTTGCGTTGCATGGAATCCAAACAGGGACTTCGGTCCAAAAATCCAGTCCCGCAATTTCAGGAGCTCTCAGAAGGGGTAAATTTAAAAAAAGAGTTAAAGAAAATTTGAAATTAAGTAAATGACTTCTTTTTTTTTACACAAAAAAAAAGCCCTTTTTGAGCATCGAAGCTGTCCTAATTTTTTTCAATGAAAAGAAAAAAAATGAATGTATCGAAGAGAGAAAACTAACTAAGATGGAAATAAAAAAAATTGGATTTGTTTTTATACCTAAAAAACTAATTTTTTTATACTAAAAAAAAAAATCATTGACCGAATAAATATTTTAAAAAAGTTGTTTTTAAAAAATCCCCCATCAGCAGTGAGGAGTCAGAAGTCACTCGTCGATCATCGTCCATGGCCCTACTCGGCGACGACGGTCGCGGCTTCGAGCTCGCTCGGAAACTAGACTCCTGCGGAATATGGAGGACATGGCTCGGCGACTCCTGCTACGGCAGTTTCGCTCCTTATCTCAATTCATCGACGACATGGGAAGCCTTCATGAGAGTCGACGACGCCAAATCTAGGGCTCAGATACATCTCCAACTCAGGGTCCGAGCTCTCCTTTTTGACAAAGCCAGCGTCTCCCTCTTCCTCCGCTCCAATCCCTCTTCTTCATCATCTTCTTCGTCGTCGTCGTCGTCGTCTCATTCGTCTATCGCCGTTTCCAAGCTAAATCCAACTTGTGAGCATTTTGTTTTTTCATTTTGTTGTTTTTCTTTTTGTTTTCGCCATTGAAAATCGTGGTTTTTCTGATTGGTATGGTTATTGTTGCAGATTTGAACTTGCACGGTGACGATGTTTACTTTACCCTAGAGAATTCTTCTTCACATGCTTCTTCCAATTCGGCGTCGTCTAAGGTTCGGTTCCTTGAATTTCAATGATCTGATCAAACCTAATACCGTGATGTTAAGAATGTGACATCAAATTTTGGATTTTCTTCCATTTTATCATTCTGTGAGTTCTGATACAATCGTCGATTTATAATTGGGATTTTATACCCGTTTGTGAAATCCCCGTAATTTTGGCATTTGTTTTGTTCTCTTTAAAATTATGCAACATTGATAAATAAGTTACTTGTTAGTTACTTATTCAAATTGATGCTATTGGGGGCTGGCTAACATTATTGACTACAGATACAGATACAATCAAAATCTTCATTTGGTATTGGATCAGGATATGGGGAATCTGAAGTTGCTAATATCCATCAGATGTTTAGGAATGAAGTTTTGTCTGACACTTGGTATGATCAGTTTATTGAGAATTACAGAACTAGTAGACCCTATAGGTTGTCACTTGGGGACCAAGAACCAGATAAACGCTCACCGGAGGGGATGTGTGCTTATCTAAAACTTCTTGAGAGGCATAAGAAAAGATGTCTAGTATTCAAAGAAGATCAATACATGGGCTACGGAAATCCAATCGTAGAAAATTCGTCGTATATGCGTCCAAGTTCAGTTTCAGATGGCAGTAACTCAGATGACAATGATATGTTATTTTTTCCAGAAATCATGTTTACTTTAAATAGTGTTCCTGATAGTGCTCTCCCAATTACAAATAGAGTGGAAGAGAGACAAAAAATCGAGTTTTATGGAGTTTTGGATGCCTTACCTCGGGGTATGACTAGGAGTCCTGTAATGATTGAGAGGTTTGGCATTAATCCTTACCTTGGCATGGAACATGGAGGAAATGTACAGCCTGTAAAAAATGGGTCTGTAGTAAACAAGAAACGTCTTGGTCAAGAGCAAGCATCACAGTGGTCTCAAAAGGTGATAGCCCGAATGCTGGCAAGTATGGGGTTCGAAGGTTCTACTGAAGTTCCGGTTGAAGTATTCTCTCAGTTGATGAGCTGTCACATCACTGAGCTTGGTCGTATCTTAAAAGTACTTTCCGATAGTTACAGAAAGCAGTGCACAGCTGTTGAAATTCTTAAGATGTTCCTGCAAAGGTCAAAATGGTGAGTTTCTGTTGTTGCTCTATCATATGCTTATGCGTGTTCTTTGAAAACTATTTTTTTCTCAAGAGCATGGCGGTTTTATCTTTTATTATTGCTATATTTTGTTGTTACAAATATGTGACCTTTAATCTGATTCATTCGTCCTTCAAAAAAATATATGTATGTCTGCTTCATTCGATACTGCTTAGTGCCTTAAAGAAATTGTGTTTTTAAAATTTAATAGTAATAGGCCATCCTTGTCGGCATATATATATGACAAAATTGAATGTGAGCACAACGTCTGAATCAAAGGAATTAGGTGCTTGCATTGTGATTGTTTCTAATTTGTTTTATTATGAACATCTTTTAGTGCAGTTGCATATGCTTATTTAGCTATGTAGAAGTATGTAGTTTGAGTTACCTTACAAGCCACTTTCTTATTTCTCTCCTTCCACTAGTGATTTTGGATCTCTTGTGGAGCATGTCAAGGATGGCTCCAGGACTTCTGTACAACAGAGTCAGCCGCAAGTTCATGGGGTACAGTCTCACATGACGTCACAACAAGCACAGGTTGCGCTTCGACTACAGCAGCAAGTATGTTCATATTCCAGTACCAATTTTGTAATTGCTTAATTCTTGGTTCTAATCGTTGTAATGCGAGTTGTTAATTTTTTTATTACTGAATATAACTTTTTAAGGGTTAACACTTGCTAGAATTTGCTAATTGATGAATATGATTAGAACCTTCAGGCTTTGGTTTTGAAATAAATACCAATAAGTTTTTTGGTGTCTGTCCTAAGTCCCCAGTACTCTCATACTTGCACAAGCTACCATACTATGTGGTGATACTTGTTTGTTGCAGTATGTGCCAACTATGGTCCGCCTTTCCTTAATGCTATGTTTTTATAGATTGGAAAGTGGGATACAAAATATCTCAAATAGCTTTTAAGATTTGGAGAATTTGGCGGGTTTTCTATTTTTATCTTGGTTTATGCCTTGGTATAGATTATGAAATATAATAGTTTTACCTGATTTTGTGATGGACCCGCAGATGTCCAGACAAATGCATCCCCAGATTCAGCAATTTGTCCACTCCCAAAAGTTGGCCTTTCAGCAGCAGCAACAACAGCAACTGCAGCAGCAGCAG
Source organism: Artocarpus hirsutus (assembly GCA_946598075.1). Classification (NCBI taxonomy): domain Eukaryota; kingdom Viridiplantae; phylum Streptophyta; class Magnoliopsida; order Rosales; family Moraceae; genus Artocarpus; species Artocarpus hirsutus. Next base: position 19,442 of record CAMOHE010035588.1, read on the forward strand.
CAGCAACAACTGCAGCAGCAACAGCAACAGCACTTAGAGAGGATGCGAAGACGTCAGCCATCTACTCCTCGCTCTGGCATGGATGTGGACAAAGATAGACCCTTGGTTCAGGTCAAGCTTGAACAACCATCAGAACTGCCAATGGAAAGTAATTCCTTTAACAATTTCAACAATAGATACTCTCAGATGCAGTTTAGGCAGCAGCAAATGGCTGCCATGTCAAATTTCTCAATGCCGAATGTCCATGGTCAATCCAATAATCAGCTTAGACAGATGGCTTCAGGGCAAATCCCTCAAATGCAGACACAGTAAGGAATTTAGATCTTTTATTTTTTGAGCACGATATGGTCCCTGCTGGTTAACATGTACAGCCGTTCCATCAAAATTTTAATATTCTTTGTATTTGCAGGAACATGAGTGTTGTTAGGGCTCCGCCTGTGAAGGTTGAAGGATTTCAGGAATTAATGGGTGGAGATGCTACATCAAAGCATGATTCAGAGGAGAATAGGCTGACTTCTCCCTCAAGCAAATAGCTTTTCATCTGATCAGTTAGTGTGAACACAATGCTTACCAGTGCTCGGTTATTTCTTTGGCAGTTATCGATTTTTTCCTCTTTTATATATATAAATATATATATTTATATATATATATATACACACACAATATATATATATATATAATATTGTATGCTAACAAGTCGTGCATGATGCATGTGTAGCTAAAAACATTGGTACAAATAGGTCCGTAAGTTACTTTTGGCTATTATGTCCATCAATTCTTCATTTGGTGGCGAATATGGCTCATGTGCACGTCAATTTTAGATCGGAAGTGTTAAAAGCAACCTTCAGAGACAAAAAAGGTGAAAGAGACATAGCACCATCGCTTTAACACAGCACGGGTCACGACTTCATTCTCACCAGAATTGATTCAAAAGCGCGATTTTAACGTCACCTCCGTGCATTCATCCCAAAAAAAAAAGTCAATAATATAAATGATCCTTAAATTTTAATGTCTATCTCACTATGCCCCCTAAACTTAAAATCATCACTTTATTTCTTGAATTTTAAAAACTCTTTAGTTTGCTTCTTGAATTTTTAAAATCATTGTTTTGTCTTTAAACTTTTAAAACTCTTTATTTTGTCTTTTTAATTCTTGATTTTTTTTTTTTGTTCAAATAGACAAAATCAAACTCATATAATATGCATATGGGTCACTTGTAAAGACAAAAATGAGATTTTATTACTTCTATGTTTTGTTTTATGTTTACACTGTCATTTAATGCTTTTATTTTTTTTTTTTTATTTCAACTCTCATTTGGAAAGAATTTTTCTGCCCATTTCTTATTTTTAATGTGTTTAATCATTTAAAAAGTTGATATTATTTACCAATATATGAATTTAAATATTAAAGAAGATGAGTTGCATTAAATATGCGAAGATATTGGCAAACAATATCTAGAAAAAATGTTGATACGTATCCTTCTTAAATGAGAGTGGGTGAAAATTTTTTTAAAAAGAATGTAAACATAGAACAAAACATGAGAGTGATAAAATTTTATTTTTACCGTTATAGGTATCCTATGAATTACATTGGTTTAATTCTTTCTATTTGAACTAAAAATAAAAAAATAGGAGATAAAATCAAGAGCTTTAAAAGTTAAAGGGCAAAATGACGATTTTTAAAATTCAATGGGCAAAGTAAGGAATTTTGAAAGTTCATGAAGTAAAGTGATAATTTTTAAAATTTAGAGAATAAAATAAGAAAGACTAAATTTAGTGGCCATTATTGTTAATAATCTAAAAAAAAATATCACCTTTGTGCAATGAGGTTGTACAAGAAAATTTGAAATTTACTAGCAACCCATTTGGTATCTAGCATTGGAATGGATTGGATTACTATAGGACCGATAATTTTGGACACGTACGATGACATGATACGAAAACGACATAAGATAAACGGGTTAGAATCGCACGTTTATTAATTGTGTCATAAATAGGTTGGAACGAATAACATGAAAATAAACGGGCTGGATTCATGCTAACACGCTAAACCCTCCTTAATACGTTTAATTAAATGGGCCGTAAATTTGTTGACACGGCACACACGACCGGTCCATTTATAACACATTTAAACTTAAAAATAAAAATATTTGAAATATTTATAGTAGGTTAGTATTAATTAGATATTGTGTTTTTGTTAATTTTTTTATTGGCTTTTTTAAAAAAAATTAAGCATTTTGCATGGTCAAGAATTGAACCTTGCACCCAAGGTACAATTCTCACATTTACCACCACCACGCTACGCTTCTATGATAGCTTTTATTATATTTATTTTGATTTTTTTCTTTTGATGCAAAAAGTCCTACATTAGAAAATGAAACAAGATGACTCTATAAATCTTCTATAATTATGCCTTAGTTTCGTTTCCACCCTCCATTGCAAGTCAAAGCTGTTTATGGCTTGGAACAATTCTTCTCTGAAGAGGAGAAAATGAGAAGACAGTTTAAAATATTTAATAAATTAAAAATTGAAAAAAAAAATAAAAATACAATTTAAAATGTTTAATAATTAAAAATTATTATATTATTTACATAAAGTTTTTTATTTTTTTTGTTTTAATTGAAATTATGTAGTCAAAAAAATAAATATTATTTTTTTAATTATGTAAAAAAAATCATATAGTAAAAAAATTAAATATTAATTTTTTAAATCGTGTAGTAATCGTGTCGTGTTATACGTGTTATTAGCATGTCGTGTTCGTGTTTATATTTTGGCACATTTATTAATCATGTCGTGTTCGTGTTTAATTTAATCGTGTCGTGTTATAAATATGTTGACACGAACACGATACGTAAATACGATTTGCCAGCCCTAAATTACTATAGGAAATTGAATATGATAGAATAGGATTGTATTATGGATAATCCTATCCTATGTTTGGTATTGTCCTCATAGGATAGAATTAAATTTTAACATCCCAAATAAAAATATATTAAATTGATAAATATGTAAAAATAAATAAACTTAAAAGCTACCTTAAGAGTATTTTGAATTTGAAAAATATAGAAATGTTTGATTAATTCCAACAAACTTATTTTTTTAAATACAAATTAATCAAAAATTCCACCTCCACAACCATATTTTGTGACTGTGCATCTCCACAGTCAAGTCGAAAAATCATATTTAAAATATACCCAATGACTTATATAATCTAGATAAAAATATCTACTAAACATTCCAAGTTATTCAATTTTGCATTTACAAAAATTCCAATAAGAATTATATTTCAGACACACTATAGATTGCTCATCACAACACATGAAATGTACCGAATGATCTAGATAGTCTTAATATCAAAGTTGTGTTTAAAGAGTTAGCAATAGTTAATAGACCAAATCACAAATACTGTTAGGTTTGATGCCTTAAAAGCTGTGACATTATACATATTGTTAATAAATAAATAAAGTAACATTTATAATTATTTTGGTTGTTTATATATATTATGAATACTTTTATAAACATGAAGAAAATTCTATGATTATTTATGTGACTATAAATTTAGCATATAAGTGTTATATGCTTAGGGATAAAATTTATAGATAATAATCTAAATAGTCTGTAATAATTAATTAAAGTTTAGGATCTTTAATTAGATATTATAAGTACGGTCCAATCTTATTTATAATGAAAAAGTCATTATCCGGACTATTAATGTAGAGACATTGAATTGGAGGTACTTTATATAATGAGATTATATAGGACTGATCCAGATAAATTATGAATCTCTAATAATCATCCATTAGAAATAGAGTATTCAAATTTATCACTATGATGATCATATATTTGACAGTCTTAATCTTGAGTATTTATTAGACTCCTATTTATGACATTATTTTTTTTTACGTGTATGGTAAGATTTGTGTAAGCACAGATCATAACTTAGCATCTTGAAAACATAATGTAATAAATGGCTGGGAATAATATTATACAGATATGGAATCCATTCCTTCCCTATGGAAGTTAGAAAAATAGTTCTCTTGAGTGATAATTCAAGGTTTGGACAGTAGAGCGCTCGTTTATAATAAGATTATGAATTAATTGTTCATTAGAGAATTATTGGAACTCAAAGATAAAGATATAATAAGAGAGGTAAACAAAAATTGAACCTAGCTCTTATTATGAACTATTTATGGAGGACTGACTTATATGCAATGATTAAATCAATGGACTACTCGTTAATTTTCTTTGAGTAATTTTATTATAATCTCAAGAGTTCAGTTTCAGGTTTTTAGTGAAGTAACATTGAAACTAATAAATTTGACACATTAATTAAAGAGTTTGATTGATTGTCAAATTTATTAGAGCTTGGGTTATAGGTCCATAGGTCCCCAATGCCACCTCTGTAATACTATATTGGATTTATGTATAGAATGAATTATAGATATTTAATTTGAAATTATTTCACACTTGAATTATTAATGTGACATAGAAAAATATTCTCTATGACACATAACGTAAGGTGATAAATGTTGTCACATTTAACTGAGCATTAGTAAATTAATTAATTGATTAATTTTAAAATCTATTATTAAATAAATGTGATTTATTTTTGAATTTAGATTTAGATATATATATATAGTTTTGAACTAAATCTTTATATATATATATATATATATATATATTAAAAAGAAACAAATGTTTACGTTTCTTTTTACTCTATAAATTATATATATATATATATGAAACGAATTAGTGTGATTCGTTTATTAAAAAAAAATACAACAACGAAAACGTGAACTTCATGAGCATGAAGTTCACTTCCTTATATATATATATATATATATATATATATATATTAATAGTTAACCGTTTTTTTTAATTCTTTTTTTTTAAAAAAAAAGGGAAAGTAAAAAGGTTAGAATCATGCAAAATATATCATTTCCCCATA
>CAMOHE010035589.1:0-38905 GCA_946598075.1 Artocarpus hirsutus
ATCCCAATAATAATGATCGACTAGGGATAATTAAGAATATAATTCAATTTTCACCTAAGAGTTTTACTATCAAGTCACATACTTGATGACTTTAGGCAAAATTAACTATTCATAAAATAATAATAATAATAATAATGAAAATGCCTCTTTATTAATAAAATGTAAATATAATGAAGTCAATATGTAGTCATTACATAATTGGCCTAAGGCACATCAGTAACACTTACATCCTCCAAATAAGCTTTATCTTGTATTCATTATCTTCGGAGAGTTTATTTTTAGAGTGAGCTAAATATTTCATACTTACGCTTTGAGCATTAGGTTTCCAAACCTTACAAATTATGATTATTGGTTTGTCAAACTTTATAAAATTAGCGAACTGCAAGAGGTTGTGGTGAGCCTTAAGTAAAAAAGTTACTAGATTGTACTTAGAGTAATTGTGTCGAAAAGACAGTCAAAAATGTTGAAGAGGTTAAGTAAAGGTCTTACTCGATAACAATAGACACAAGCTTGTTGCTGAACGACAATAAATAGTGTTTGCATCTCTCTCTCCCTTTCCTTTTACTTTCGGCCATTTATATTTAATTGAACGTTTATTGCTTAAGTGTTTAATTTGAAAATTTCCAATAATTATAAAAAAGGTTTAAAAACTCAATTCATCCCCTTCTTGGGTAGTTATTCTTGGGCTAACATTCTGGTCACTAGCCCGAGTGCTAGATTGTAACCTAGTAGGTTCTAAAGTGGAACTTACTAGATTCAAACATATTTTATAAAAACAAAAGCGTCAACAACCTTTTGTCACTAGCGGCGCGCCAGATTGTAACCTGGTAGGTTCTACTTTGGAACCTACCATATTCGAACATATTTTTTGAAACAAAGAACGTCAACCACCTTCGGTCTCTGTCACGATGCTCAAGTGTAATGGAACCTACCAGGTTCCGTTTCATAACCCATCAGATTCTATTATAGAACTTGTCAGATTTTGTCCCAAAGCTTGTTAGGTCCCAAAGTAGAACTTGTTAGATTATTTTTCACAATCTACTAAATAAAGTCTAATTTGTTGTAAAAAAATTACTAAAAAAATACAAAAAAGTCAAAAAATGGCAAAAACACAAAAAAATTACAACTAAAATTCTTCCGCCTCATCTTTTTTAGTATTTTGCTTCGACATCTCATAACAATATTATGTAAAATCTCTTCAACAAGTTCCACAACAAATTATATGCGTCTACTTCAGTAAATTCTCCACAATGCAATCTGAACAAGAAAATACCAAAATTTAACACAATGTGCATTTAAAAAAAAAAAAAAATACTCACGCGTTGAACTAAAGTGCCTACTTAATTTAAACAAGAAAAATAAGAAAATTGAACATAATCTGCAAAATATGATCACTATCAACAAAGCAATCCACCAATCACACAGTCAATGCAGCTTGCCACTTACTCATTCAGTGTATTAATGCAATTTTTCTTCAAACCCATATCTTATCATTTGTAGTTTATTTGGCTCAAGATGCTCATCAACTCGTCATCTGCTCCATAATCTAATATTTGGAGCCTCTGCTATTTCTTCATGTAAATATACATATTTGTATTTTTCTTTACCTGTTTTCAAGCCCTGCCACGAAAGGCTGGTAAAAGAAAATCAAATCAAATGAATTAATAACATGCATTTAAGCAACGAGACAATTTGTTTAACATGGAATTTAAGCATATTAATAATGTATTAAACCAAGAGACTTCTGATCATCTCTTCTGCTTTGCTCTGCAATACAAATTAGAATTACGATCAAATAAATATGAAGCTCGACAAATCAAATAGGAAATAAACAGAGCATATTGAATTTCTAACTGAAAGCAACAATAAGTTAGCTCACGAACTCCAAGGTGAGAATTAACACTTACATAGCAAGCTGCTGAATGACTATATCTTACGACGTCTCAGAAAGATGCATTTCGTATTGGCACCAGAGTCAATGACGGAAGCCGCCATGGACGGCTTATCATTGCACGATACCTTCTAATTTAGCAAGGAAAAAAAAAGGCTCAAACCCAAAACCACAACAACAATTTTGCCCAACATCGCGAGAGACGGCGACTTCTAGCCAAGGCCAAGCGAATCTCGATGATCTCTACCGCGGTCGTTACGGATCTATTCTTCATGCGACGATCCCATACCCCCTTCTTCTCAGGCAGTCCGCCTGCGAGGCCGAAAATGAGCGCGATCACAAGAGCGAGGACGAAGAACTGGCAGAGAAGGAGGGAGACGAGCATGATCGCGAATGAGAATGGCGAAGGTGGTCTGCTAAGAATGGCGAAAGTGGGAGGAGAGAGATTGGACAGAGGAGGGTAGAGAGGGGCAGTTTTGGGGGAAGGGAATAGAAAGTGTGCTTATGATCTTAGGGTTTTAGATCTACTTTTAGAATTGAGGATAGAAGCATAAATCAAAAAGTTAAATTTAAAAGAGTAAATTTTAGAGGGGAGGTTTTAAAAAGTGAAAAAGAGAAGGGTTATTTTAATAAGAAGGCTTCATAAGTGGACATTTTACATAGTTTTTTTTAATTAAAACTTAAAAGTTTATTTTAAAAAAATAAAACTACATGAAATGTCTCTTATAGACACTCTTTATAAAAAATGTTCTCTTTTTCTTTACTTTTCAAAACTATCTGTTTACTATTGTTTGTTTTTTAAATTAATTTATTAATTGATTTTCTTATCCTTAGTTCAAAAACCAACTTGAACAAAACATAACTTTATTTTATTTTTGTTTCTCACCTTACTCTTTCTCTCTCACTCTGCCTCTCTTTCTCTCTCACTTCTCTCTTAAGTGTTTCTCTTTCTCTCTTTAAAATTCTTCACTCTCTCTTTTCTCATCTCTCTCCAATTTTCTGCTCTCCCTCTTTCTCAGACAATGCATATTAGCTCTGACGATCAACTCCAACAGAATAACTTCAAATCAAGCCACCTATTTGCACGATCGATCCGTACCAAATTTCGCTACCCCAGCACTGGTGAGGCTCGACGACATAGGAAAAAAGAGACGAAAAAAGCTCAACTTTTTCAAAAAAAAAAATCACATAATTAGATTTGTTGGTTTCGCGGAGAACGTGCTAGAGGCCGAAGCCCTCGATGAGGACATCTAGCAAGGAGTTGCAGTGGAAGGCGGTGGCAACCAAGTCAGTGAGGTTATTAGCGTAGGGAGCCCAGATGAAGTCGAGCCTAGCATCAATCTTAGGAATTAGGGTTTTGTAATAGCGGGGGAGAGAGAGGGCAACGAATTGCACTTGGGAGTCTTCGATGACGACGATTCATGATCCATTGAGGTGATTGAACGTGTCGGACTAGAAGAGAGTCTGGAAATTATAGTTGGAGGAGGAGTTTGACCTTGACCAAGACTTGTCATAACAGAGAGAGGAAGAGGAGGATTTGGTAAGGGTGAGATTCCAAACGATGTCATGGAGGAGGGAGAGGCAAAAGTGGAGGTAGTTAAAGATGAAGACGTTGGAGGAGTAATCGCCATACCCATTGGGGCCAGCACCACCACTGGTGCCACTACCATCCCTAACAGCACCATTCCCAACATCTTCTCTTTTCTCTGTTGTTGTACATATACTATGTATATTTATTATAACTATACAAATTGTGTACTGCATATACATTTGGTGTTTCCTCTCTCTTTAGCATACATTTGTTTCGAAGAAAACTTGTTGGAACCTAGCGGGTTCCATGTCGGAATCTACTAGGTTATAATCTCTGCATCCTGTGCTAGCGCCGGAGGTAGTTGATGCTTCTTTGCTTCAAATAAAATTTGTTGAAATTTAGTAGGTTTCACTTTGAAGTTACAATTTGGAACTCACACTGTCAACCGGAGGCAGTTACACTTCTTTGGTTCAAAGAAAATTTTTTGGAATGTGGCTAGTTCCATGAAGAAATCTACTAAGTTATAATCTAACACCCTACACCGGCGACCGGAAGCAGTGACGCTTCAATGCTTTGAAGAAATTTTGTAAGAATCTGGTAGGTTTCATGTTGGAACTTGATAGGTTATAATTGCTCGGCGATTGGAGGTGGGTTCTAGCGGCTCCAAGACAGAACTTTGACAGGTTCTAAGATGGAATTTAGCAGGTTTCATTTGGATATCTCCACGAGTGAGTGGAAGGAATGATAACTTAGTCTTTTAATAAATTCTTAATTTTTAATAGAGGGACCGTTCTAATAAGTGGCTTGTTAGAAGGTATTTTTAATAGAGTGATGTATTTAGGGGCATTCTTGTAAGTTGCTAAACCCTAAAACAATTAGGTATGTTTTTTTCCCTGCTGTCGTTCCTTTCTCGTTCTCTCCCTCTTTCTTCTTCTACTCTCTCTCTACGGCTCTACCAAGCAGCAAAGAAGCTCTTCCTCATTTTTTTTCAAGATATTGCATTACTTTATCTGGTAACTAACAAATTCCTTCCCATGTATTTTATCATCTGTTTTTTTTTTTTTTTTTTGGTTGAGATAACCCTTTCTTCCAAATCTAAGTTAACATAGAAGAGTGAGGTTAGTGTAAAACTTAAGATGCTTCTTATTTTTATTGACTGTAAGCAATGTTATATTAATGTGGACTTTTTTTTTAGTTTTATCTTTCGATTTTTTTAAGGCAAGTGTTAGTGTGAGACTTAAATTATTGTGACTTAAATTATTGTCTGTTTGTTTTTACACAGGTTGGAACTAATTATAATTATATATACATACATATATATATATATATATATATATGCATATAGTGTAAACTGTAAAATTTATGCACGGTTTATGTACTTTGAGATAAATTATTTTCCGATTATTTTACACGGGTGAAATTTTTTCCCACTTTGTAACTTTAAAATCAAAGTTCTATGATTTTTTTTTTAAAGTAAAACAAAAAACAAAAAACAACGCAGCAACAACTTCTTTTTTATAAGGTTATATCCTTAGCAATTAAAGTTCTAAATTTAGTTTTTATGCGAATGCCTTTTTCTTTTTGTTTGTAGTTTAAATTAGGATGAGACCTCCACAAAATGCTACCGGTGGTTATAGTGGGAGATAAGACTCAACATGGAAATATGGAAAAAAAGTATCACTGGAAAATGAGAAAAAGGATGTATGTTTACCTCGAATGCATGCTATGCACTCAGACCATAAAACAAGGTGTTAAGAGGATGAAGGAGCATCTTGTTTATAACTCATAAGATTGTAAAGCCTTCTCCCAAGGTTCCTGATGACGTGAAAAAATAAATTTATGATTATATGAACAAGGAAACTGCTACAAAATAATTGGTACAACGGAATTTTGAGGAAATAGTAAATTCCGATTCTTATTTTGGTGATGGTCAATTTGAAACTATGGGCTCTTGTCATGGTAGTAGTAAATAAACAAGTAGTTAGTGACAGAGGTGTTAGAAGTTCCATGTATAGGTTTGTCATCAATGCATATGATATTCAAGAACAAAGGACCTCCTCGTAGAACCTCAACAAGTCAAAAGGAGGTATGCAAGCTAGTATGCCTGGACATTGACAGCTTTTGTCTTTTTTTAGTGCACTTGCATTTAATGTTGCTAGAAGTCCCTCTTATTACAACACATGCAGATCAATTGAGAACTATGGTAAAGGTTTTATACCCCCAAGCATGCATGAGATTAAAACACATATCTTGAAGTAGGAATTACTTACCATTGAAAAATATGTGAAGAAGATAAAAACGACCTAGAAACAAGCAGAAGTTTCTATTTTATCCAATGGCTGGTCCAATTCTAGAAATTGGAATTTGATCAACTTTTTAGTGAACAATCTCTATGCAATTATCTTCTTGGAATTTGTTGATGCCTCTGAAAAAAAGAAAGATTTAGATTTGTTGTTCAATTTGCTTGATGAGGTTGTCAAAGAAGTTGGAGAAGATTTAGTGGTTCAAGTTGTAACTGACAATGTCTTGCTTACAAGGCTGTCGAGCAAAAGTTAATGGAGAAAAGAAAGCACTTATATTGGACTCCTTGTGCCATTCATTGCATTAATATGACTTTTGAAAAAGTAGGAGAATTGTCATGACATGAAGAGGCCTTGTTGAGAGCAAAAAAAAAAAAAAAAAGAAATTTCATATATAATCACACCTGGGTGTTGTGATTGATGAGAAAGTTCATTGGCAAGAATCTTATTCGACCTGCTGCTACAAGATTTGCTATTCCCTATCTGACTTTGGAATGCATCTACAAACTAATGCAACCTCTACTATGTCTGTATCAAAGCAATGGAACAATTGTGCATGGGCAAAGAAATCGAAAAGAAAACAAGTGAAAAAAATAGTCATGAAGGATCATCACTTTTGGGTGGTTGTTGCATATGTAATTAAGTCCACACAACCCCGGTGGTGGCATTAAGATTAGTTGATTCCGAAAAGATGCCCGCCATGGGACTTATATATGGGCCTATGGACAAGGCGAAAGAGGAGATTGCTAAAAACTTGGGAGGTGAAGAGAAAGATTACAAAGAAATTTGGAAGATCATAAATGAAAAGTGTGATTTTCAGTTACATCAACATTTACTACACCAGCATAATACTTGAACCGTAGGATTTGATACTCCGATAATGCTTCTATTCATCCGGAGATCAAGCTTGGTTTATAGCATTATATAAATAGGCTGTCCAAGGGCCCTAATAATGTGGAGAAGGTTGATCACCAACTAGATCAATTTCGATTCAAGCAAGGGTTGTTTGGCTTCTGTCAAGCTCAAGCATCATACTTAAAATGCAAGCCCGGTGTGTATATATTAACTTGTTGATTTTACTTACACAAGTTAAATTAGTGTTACTGTTGTAATTATTTTATCTTTTCTAAAGTTGAATAAGTGGTCCCAATTTGGAGATGGCACCCCAGAGTTAGCTAGCTTTATAGTGAAAGTTTTGAGTCTCACTTGTTCATCTTCATGATGTATATGCAAATCAATATTTGAAGAAACAAGCTCTTAAGCCCCATGAGGATCCTTTAATTGCTAACTTTGATGACTTGCCATTTATGATGACTGGATAGTTGAAAATCAAGATGAAGAAATTCAAATGGAGGAATCAAATGATCATCTTGACATTTAACCTTTTGATGATGGGGTGATACTAGTGCTGGTACAAAAGCTTAAAAAGGTTCAACAAATAAGAGGACAGGTTAGTAGTGTTGATATATCTTATGAAATATTAGTTCTCTTATCTAACATGTATTGCAATTATCAAGTTAGGGATAATAAGTCAAATATAATTTTGATTATTAGGTTGTGAAGGCACGGAGCCGATGCAAGCGAGAGAAGAAGATGAATGGATAGACTCTGACTTTGATAGCTAAGAATTTAAGGACACTAAGAGATTTAAAATGGCTAATGATTCTCTTGAAGATCCATTTAGTAGTGATGATAATTTAGGAGATTTCTAGACATTTAGAAATGAATTACAGACCTAGCAATAGTAGGATTTTGTGAATTAAACTTATGTTTTTGTAGATTGTTTGGTTAAACTCCTTGTTTTTAATCATTATTCTGAGTATGGATTTAGTTTTGGTACTTTTTTGTAATTTTTTTTATTGACATACTTAAAGGCTTACACCTCAAAGCACCCTGAAGCTCATGCTTTGTCTCAAAAGACAAAACACCTCAAGGCCAGATTCTACCTTTTAAAACCTTGCTAGTAAGCATATTTTTTAGTTCCTATCAGAAAAATTGCCATCAATTTATGTTGGAAACAATCTATAAAATTTAGAAACAATAATCTTCTACTGAGCATAAAGATTTATGCCTTTAAAAAGCACCATAAAATTTTTGACCTTGTTTTTGTATCATTTATATATTTAATAAGGAGAAGCAAAATTTTAAGTGAATAATGCAAAACTTTACAAGAGGATTAGAGAACACATTTCCTAAGTTTTATTATTTTTAATCATCAAAAAAGTTTCACTTTCATTTTCAAAAAAAAAAAAGTGAATGCATTATTGTTGCTTTGTCAAGTTTTTCATTGTGCTGGAACAAATAGTCAATTTGAGAAACATTACTTTTTGTGACATTGTTTTCAATATTACTACATTTATGAAAAAAAGGTTGAAACATACAACGTTTAAATGATTTAAAAACTTAATTGTTTACAAGTATTTTTTGTTAAGGATAGGCAAACATATGTCTTCTAAAAGTATTTCAGTTTTTTTAGTTAGAATAAATAGTATGAATCAAAGGAAAGACAAAAGGGTGGTAGAACACTCGTCTTATAAAACCTAATTTACTCATAAATATCACGTATCTTTGAAACTTATTTTACCATTTAAATAATACTATAATAGACGAGAGAAAAGAGGAAGAGAGAGTTGAAAGAATATTAAGCATTATTTATTTGAATTTGTTGAGAAAAAAAAGTTTAAACAACTCACAATAATTTCTTTTGGAAAGTAATTTGTGTGGTAGTATGGTACAAAATTTTCTAAATGCTCATGAATAAACACACACACACACACACACACATATATATATATATTTTAAGTATGGTACTGTAATATGTTATTTTCACCTTCGACACAAGAATATAAAGCAAAAAAAAGAAAAGAAAGAAAGAAAGAAAAAGAATGCCATAAGAATAAACTTAATATTAAGAATTCTCTACTTAAGTAAGAGGGCTAAGATTTGGGAGATTTAAGTAAATATCATTTTTACACTAAATAATGAAGTAAGCAAGTTTTAAAAATATTTGTAATAAATAGCAGTAAATAGAAATATACTTGGTAAATTATTTTTCTTACTTGTAGTAAATAGATTTTTTCCTAATAAATTATTAATAAATGTTCTATCTACGACCAAAATTTTCAAAATTTGTTATTTGCTTAGTTTTGTAAAGTTGTGATTTGTTACAATTTTCGCTAAGGTTCTTATTCTAAACAAATAGTTAAAGCTCAAGAAAATATGTTTTGGGCAAAATTATAGTCTTCAACGAGTGAGATAGATTATCGTTAGAAATCTAACATATCTTTTTTGAAACTATTAACTGTCACTAATCATTGTGAGTAATCTACTTGATTATTACAAGTTATCTACTTTTTGTTGTTAAAACTGTTAGACATGTATGCCTTAAAAAGTAAAATGTTGTAATATGTTTTTGGAGACATTTTATCAATAAAGAATTTATTTATTATTCATATACCAAATGTTGTCCTCTTTTACATTCATATTGTTGAAAGTATGATAAGCAAACAAAAGTCTGAGATTGTCAGTTTAAACCTTTAAGAATTAGGCATATGATGGACAGATTATGCAGAAGACATGATTCTAAAGATGATAGTCTAAATCATAAGATCCGCAATCGAGAGAATAAAGCTGGGCTCTTTATTCATGTTAAGATTGTTATGTTGATTATATCCCTAATGCGAGATGACTTACCTTAGTCATCGGAGTTGGACTTCGCAAGTAGAAACATTGGTGCATTGTCATAGGTGACAATGTATTAGATCGGGACATAAAGTGAAATTAATTTGCATTAATAATTCTATTTGTATAAATCAATTCACTTTAGACAATCATATGTGTTGTATCTTAATCCTAAAATGACTAATGGGCCCATTATCTTGACTTACATCTTTTGATGTACTAAAGGGTGACATCCTAACTTTATAATGGTATGCATACCAGTATATTAGAGACATAACTCTTGATAGCGTAGACCTGTTATTCATAGATATGGAATTTGTAGCTCCATTGGTAGAGTCAATAATATTCTCTTATATATGTTACCTTATAATTGAAAAACTAAGGCGCTCAACCATTTAGATGCACAGGTGTAACCGAATGGTATACTGTCTTTAGATAGTAAGTTTTTTAATGGTGAGGTAATGAAATGTAAGATAAAAATAATTGAAAAGGTAAGATGAAATTTATCCTTAAGCTGATTATTAATATCCTATAGGGATACGACACATCATGATATGTCATGGACACTTACCTAATTTGAAGTTTCCTAATTTTATATGATTTTGAGAGTATAGCTCTAAGCTTTTCGTGAAGTAGCATTAGAGTTGATAATTATAAAACATGTATATGCGATATTGTATTTTATAATTATCTGGGGCTTAAATTATATAGGTCCATCAGATCCCTATTGTTAGCTCATAATTAATCTTGTAACAATATGGCATAATTTTTCAATAAATTAGTGACTTATGTTAAATTATTAGATTGGATAAAGTTCGATAGGATCAGATAATTCATGTCTATTTATTAGTTGAATTAATTTTATAAATTAATTCAAGATAAACTTATTGAATTATCGAGAATATTTATTTTCTTTAAGATTATCTAAATATGACTGTTTTAATCAGATAAATTCTCTATTGGATTATTTGAATTAAAACTAAGGCTCTATCCAAAGAATCTCAGATGGAAAATAAAAGATTCTCATGGATCATATTATCGTAAGTTCGGCAGGCTGATCAGTTAGTTCAGCTTGCCAATAGAGCAAATTCGACAGGCTGATCGCCAATCTAACGATAATTTGATCACACATTTTTTATGCGATTTTATCAGAAGTTAATCTAGATTTAAATTTTTGAGGCCTTATCTGATAATGACCAACCTAAGGGACAACCTCTATAAACAGAGAGTGAGTTTTTTGAGTTATTTAGATCACTTGAGAAGTTAAAAGTGAGTACTCTTGTGTTAGATATTCTAAAACTCCTTTGAGCTTTTGTTCACAATCACAAACCTTTGCTTTGGGTCTTCTTGAATGATTGGAAGGAGTGTCACCGAGGAAAAGTTGAACAACGTGTGCCCACACACATTTCGATTATGGATAAAGAATAGCAAAAAAAACCAACTGGTTGAAGCTCTTCTAGAAGGCCTTTTCTCTTCACTGATTACATAAGCTCTTTGGCAAAAAAAAGGTTAGTAAGATCCATGATTAATTTATGTATACAGTATGTAAAACTTTAGTTTTAGAAAATACTCTCATTAAAATTTTTAAAATTCCACTACGTACTTGGTTTTCAACAATTGGTATCAGAGACATAGTTTTTATATAATTGTATGAGTTTGTATTCATGGTACATGTATAAATCATGTGATCTTCATATCTCTTATGCTTGAATTTAATTGTTTTAGAGACTTGGCACTTTAGGGTTTCTACATATATTTATATATATTGTCATGGATTATATGGTAAATGTTATTAATTAATTATGATTCATTAAATTATTATTTAATTAATTATTAATTAATTAATTTGTGCCCGTTATGGCTCCTTAGTGGTTAAAGTATATATATATAAGTTTTTCATGTAATTAGATGGCGGTCCATCATTATTGTCTAAGAATTATTATTTTATTTTAAATTTTGTAAAAAATTTTGCAATTAAATGATCATTTGGAGTGAAGATGGATCTAGAAGATAGATGAAAGTGATTCCAAAGGTATTTCTTGAGTCTCTAAATTTTTTATGTTTTTGAATTTTTGAAAATAAGATTGAAAACTACGTAAAAACTGTTTTTTGAAAAAGAAAATATGAATTCTTCTTAGTCGGCAGGCCCATGGTTGTAGACCATCAAGCCGAACCTCTAGTTCGACAGGCCATCTACGGCGTGGGTTTCAATAAGCTCTGGCGGCAAGCCAAACTACCAAGTTAGGCAGGCCGATGGCTAATAAATAGCAGGCCGATCACATAGATCAGCATGATGGTAGTGAGCTATGCATTTTCAAATAGGGTGCATTTTTTGGTGTAGTTTTGATTTTATTTTCGAAACAATTCTAAGAAATATGAAATTTTGTGATGACTAGAAAAGTAAAGTAATTGATCTATGTGGGTGAGGACTTGAAGAAGGATGCCACATGAAGACAAATTCAACTTAAAGATTCAAGGATGAAAAATTGATAATATGTTTCAATTAATCTCTTGCAATCTTTAATTTCTTTTCCCTAGGGTGGAACCATAATATTACAATTATTTATTGTTATTTTGCTTATGGCTTTGCATGATTGCTTTGCTTGTCTACATTATAATATGATTTGTCATGTATATTGATAACATGTTATATAGCATAGGGAGTGCCGCTTATTAAAAATTATTCCTGCATGTTTTTAAAATAAAACCTTGGTTTCAAAAAAGTAAGTGGGAGAAGGTTTTCGAAGAGAGGACCTTGGCCTCCATTGTTGGTCCATAGGTAGTACATGGAGGTCTCAACCCCTAAGAAGGGACTTCATCATGTACCAGGTTAGATATTCAAAAAGGTAAGATATTTTAGCATGTCTATCATTGCACACCCCTAGGTGGTGATTATAGATTATGGATAAAATAATTGAAACAATGTTTATATACTCAAGTTAATTTTATTATTAACCTCCTCTAGGAGCTCTGTTAATAAAATTAATAGACAAAGAAAATGATTATTAATTTATTATGGATTAGATAGGTTTTGGATGGCATCTATTAATTAGGAGGGGATCTGTGTTCCTAATTGAATTTGGCAAGTCTTTCCTAGGCGACTTGTTGAATTTTGAGATAGGAATAATAGTTGTAAGGTTGTGATATTTTGAAGGTTTTGACACATAAACACAATTGTTTGTTTACTTCATTGTGTTATCTTACTAAACTGTTATGGTATGTTTGTTTATGTTTGGTATATGATTATTTATTGTAGATTAAAATGTCTAAAAATGCTTTACTTTCGATACTCGATCAAAACCAATTAACTGATGAAAATTACAATGATTGGAAGAGAAACTTGAATATCATCCTAGCCTTTGAGAAACTAAAATTTGTGCTGACAACATCATGCTGCCTTGAACCTACCAAGGAATCCACTAATGAGCAAATCCAAGCGTTTAATCACTAGAAAGATGCTAATGATCAGGCTCGGTGTTATGTTATGGCAAGTATGAATAACGTACTATAGGCTCAAAGTGAAGATTATGAGACTACGAAATAGATCTTGGATAATCTTGAAGTCATGTTTAGAGGCTAAGTCATAACAATACGGCAAGGGGCGCTTTGGAAACTTTTAAACTACAAACAAAGACCAAGGACGTCTGTGAAGGAGCATATGTTGAAAAAATAATACGTAGTGAAAATTTAAAAATTTTTATACCAGAGTATTTTTCAAAACACAAGTTTGACACGCTATATGCATAAATTAGCCAAATCTTACTAACCTTGTATATCAAAGAGCTCCTGCAATTGATGAAGAAAAGTGCATTCTAAAAGTGCCTCAATCAACTGGCCTTCTTTGCTATTCTCTATTCACGACTGGTGTGAGTGTGGGCACACTCGTACAGGTTTTCCCTATTGACTCTCCTTCTAACCAATTGAGAGATACCCAGAACTAAGGTTCATGATTTGTAAACAACATCTCTTTAGGGGAGTTTCAAAGACTCATAGAATAGAGTGCTCACTCTTGATCTCTCAACTAATCTCAATAACTTATTAGTCTTACTCCTTATTTATAGTGGTTAGACCTAGGGATTAGTCCTTATTAGATAAGGCCTCAAAATTTCAAATTTGGATCAATACCTGATAAAATCGCGTAAAAATGCGTGATCAAATTATCATTTGGTCAGTAGGCCAAACTTGCAGATTGGCCTGTCGAACTTACTCCATCAGCAGGCCAAACCTAAAAACTGGCCTATTGAACTTATGATAAATAATCCTTACGAATCCTTTATTTTTGACCCGAGATTCTTTGGATAAAGCCTCAATTTTAATTCAAATAACCCAATAAAAAAGTTATCTGATTAAAATAACCATATCTAGGTGATCTCTATAAAAAATAAATATTCTAGATAATTCAACAAGTTTATCTTGAATTAATTTTTCACAAAATTAATTCAACCGATAAACAGACATGAATTATCTAATCCTATCGAATTTCAGTCAATCTGATAATTTAACATAAGTCATCAATTTATTGGAAAAGCATGTCATATCGTTACAAGGATTTATTATGAACTAGCAAAGGGGACCTGATGGACTTATATTGTTGAAGCTCTCGATAATTATGAAACCCAATATCCCAGATATACATTTTATAATTATCAACTCTAACGCTACTTTACTAAAAGCTTAGAGCTGCACTCTCGAACTATATAGAATTATGAAGCCCAAATAGCTAAATCTCTATGACATATCATAATGTATCGTATCTCCGTAGGATATCCATAATCGGCTTAAGGATAAATTCTATCTTACCTTCCCGATTATTTTTTCTTACATTCCATTATCTCACCATTGGAAAACTTAACATCAAAAGATAGTATACCATTCGGTTACACCTATGTATCCAAATGATTGAGCGCTCCAATCTTTCAATTACAGGATAACGTATATAAGAAGATATCATCGACTCCTAAAGAGGAGCTATGGATTTCATATCTATGAATAACAAGTCTATACTATCAAGAGTCATGTCTCTAACATATCGGTATACATAACATCATAAAATATGGATGTCACCCTTTTGTATACATTAAAACACATAAGTCAAGACAACGGGCCCACTATTCATCTTAGGATTAAGATACAACATATATAATTGTCTAAAGTGAATTGGTTTGCCGAGATAGAATTATTAATCCAAATCAGTTACACTTTATGTCCCATCTAATACATCATCACCTATGACAATGTACCAATGTTTTTTTTTCACCGAGTCTGCCTCCGATGGCCAAGATAGCAATTTGGTATATGAATAACAAATAAACTCTTTATTGATAAAAATGTCTCCAAAAACATATTACATTTTTACTCCTTAAGGCATACATGTCTAACAATCTCCCACTTACACTAAGTGAGTAAATATAACAAATCCCGCATCCTCATAGCTTTCACATACCTCTCGAAAATTCTCGTAGTTAGTGTCTTCGTGAATAGATCAGCAAGATAGTTACCCACCTTTCTTGGAATCCTACATTGCATACCTTTTGAGAATTTTATCTATGTAGCCTGCTTAGGATAAAACTATAATTATGTTCTTCCTATCCTAAAAAATCTAGATATCGAGAACAAAATTAGCTTCTTCTAAGTCATTCATGTCAAACTGCCTGGTCAATCATAACTTGACTGATGACAATGTCGCAACGTCATTGCTAATTAGCAGTATATCATCTACATAGAGCGATAAAAAAACCAACTTCCCATCCTTAATGTGTTTGTAAACCCATAAGTTTTGATCACTTGATCAAATCTTACGTTCCAAGAATGGGAAGCCTGCTTAGGTCTATAAATTGACTTTAACAACTTACTAACCTTACCCTCCTACCCCTTAGCCTTGAACTTGTCTGGTTGTTCCATATATATCGACTCACTAAGATACCCATTTCGAAAGGCTTTCTTGACATCTATCTGTCAAATCTCGTAGTCGAGAGTGGCAACTATAGATAATAGAATTCGGATGGACTTAAGCATAGCCACAGGTGAAAAGGTTTCTTCATAATCGATTCCTTCCTTTTGCTTGTATCCCTTAGCTATAAGTCTAGCCTTTTAGGTTTTGACTTTTCCATCTACTCCTCTCTTTCTCTTATACATCCATTTACAACCTATAGGTTTTACCCCTTCAAGAAGATCTACAAGTTCGCAGACTTGATTAGTCTCCATAGACTTCATCTCTGTGTTCATGGTCTCTATCTAGAGTTTCAAATTAACATCCTCTATAGCCTCTTCGTAAGTGTAAGGATTCTTGTCATGTTTAACCAGTTCTGCAAAAAAAGGCCTCACCATTAAACATATACCTCTCAGGTTGATACCTGATCCTCCCACTACGCCGAGGCCCCTTAGGTTATTATTCAGATTTGGTTGGTTTTTCTACACTGATTGGAATGGTTTTATTCAAAACCCCTAGAGTGATTGAATCACTCGTCAATTTCTCAAGCACCATTTTACTTCGAGGGTTAAAGTCGTCATTGTAACTTTCCTTAAGGAAGGTTGCATTAGTTGAAAACATGACTTTATTTTCTTTTGGGTTATAGAAATAACCCCTTTTAGTCCCTTTTGAATATCCTACAAACACACGAACTTTTGAATGTGCTTCCACCTTATTCGCTTCCTTAAACAAGACATGAGCCGGACATCCCCATATGCGAATGTGGTTTAAGGATGTCTTTTTTCCCATGCACAACTCTTGAGGAGTCTTAGTAACCAATTTTGAAGGCACATTGTTCAAATGATAACATGCAGTTTGTAGTGCATATCCTTAAAAGGATAAATGCGTGATGAATAACTCATCATGGACCTAACCATGTCTAACAAAGTCCTATTTCTTCTCTCAGCCATGCCATTCTACTATGAAGTGCCCAGTGCAGTCAAATGGGATAGAATCTCATTCTCTAATAAATGTCCCAAGAACTCATCTGAAAGGTATTCTCCACCTCGATCAAATCAAAGTACCTTTATGGGTCTACTCAATTACTTTTCCACTTTAGCCCAAAACTCCCTAAACTTGTCATAAGTTTTGCATTTATGGTGCATTAGGTGCACATACCTATACCTTGAGTAATCGTTGATGAAAGTAACAAAGTATTCATACCCTCCTCATGCCCGAATGTTCATTGGACCGTAAACATCGCTATGTACAAGTTCTAGAACCCCTTGAGCCCCATTGTCTTTAGACCCAAATGGTCTTTTAGTCATGTTACTTTCCAAACAAGATTCACATTGTGGCGTAGATTCCATCTTTAAGTGACTTAATGGTCCATCTCATGCAAACCTTTGAATCCTCCCATTACATCAGCCAACACTAAGGATCCATCGTATATCCAAAGTGTAAAGTCTTTATGTAGTAGACTTCTCGTTTCTTTGAACTCTTGTAGAGAAGCATAACCATGATTAATTGCTCCAGAATCTATGACCCAAGTGTGATTGGATTCCTCAACCAAACAAGTTTCAATAACTAGAAGATCACACCTACCTCCTTGAGAAAGTATGTCCTTGTAATTCTTCTTAATGTACCCGACCTTCTCACAGAAAAAGCACCTAAGCTTCTTGGAGTTCTTCTTTTTTTCCTTCTTGTTCTTGCGATTTGCCAAAATGTAAGATTTCCTATTCTTAGCCTGTCACTTTTTTCCATTCCTAGAGTTGGGATTAGAACTAGAGGCAGCTGCCAAGTTAGCCTCTCCAATAGCAGGAATTTCCCTGATCAGATTTTTGAACTCCTACAATTACTTCATTAACTCAGTCAAGGTCATATCCCTTCTATTACTTAAATTAAATTAGCTCTAAAAGGGACAAACTCCTTTGATAGAGTCTCAAAGACCATAGTCATCTGAGTTTAGCATCAATGTCAGCTCCATTGGTTTAAACCTCAACGAGGTAACCCATGACCAATATCATATGCTCCTTTACAAATCTCCTCGATCTTTGTTTGTAGTTTAGAAGTTTCCAAAGAGCCCTTTGTTGTTTTATTAGGGCTTGGCCTCTAAATATGTTTTCAAGAGTATCCAAGATCTGATTTGCAGTCTCATAATCTTCATGTTGAGCCTACAGCATGTTATTCATATTGGTCATAACATAACAACAGGCCTGATCGTTAGCATCTTTCTAGCGATCATATGCTTGGATTTGCTCATTAGTGGAATCTTCTGCAGGCTCGGGAGGATACAAAGTTATCAACACAAATTTCAGTTTCTTAAAGGACAGGACGATATCTAAGTTCTATTCCCAATCATTATAATTCTTACTAGTTAATTGGTTTTTATCAAGTATCAAAGATAAAGCATTTTTAGACATTTTTAATCTATAATAAAGAATCATATACCAAATATAAACAAACATACCATAATAATTTAGTAAGATAACACAATCATGTAAAACATACAATGTGTTTATGTATCAAAACCTTAAAAATATCACAACCTTATAATGATAATTCCCAACTTAGAAATTAACAAGCCGCCTAAGGGAGACTTTCCAAACTCAATTAAGAACACGGATCCCCTCTTAATTAATATATGCCATCTAAGACCTGTATGATCTAACATATATTAATAATTGTTTATTTGGCCTTCAATTTTATTAACAGAGCTCTAAGTGGAGGTTGATAATAAAATTAACATAAGTGTATAACCATTGTTTCAATATTTTATCTATGATTTATAATCACCACCTAGGGGTGTACAACGATAAATCATGTAAAATACCTGATCCTCTTGGAGATCCAACCTTGTACATGATGAAGTCCCTTCCTAAGGGTTAGAACCACTATGTGTTATCTATGGACCAACGATGAAGGCCATATGTCCTCTCTTCGAAAACCTTCTCCCAGTCAATGTTTTGAAATCGAGGTTTTATTTTAAGAACATGCATGAATAATTTTTAATGAGCGGTACTCGCTATTCTATATTACATGTTATCAACATACATAGCAAATCATATTATAATGTATACAAGCAAAGCAATCATGCAAAACTACAAGCAAAATAATAATAAATAGCTGTAATATTATGGTCCCAGGAATCGTCAAATTGTATCCTTCTTTATGTATTATCCATCTTCAAGTTTTCAATCCCATATAGATCGAATACTCTATATTTTTTGTCATATCCAAATTTCGTGTTTCTCAGAATTGTCCCAAAAATAAAATCAAAACTGCACTAAAAACCCATCTTTTTTGAAAATTTACAACTCTTTGCCGGCATGCTGATCTGTATAATTGGCCTACCAAACTAGAAAGTTCAACCTGCCACCAAAGCCATCAAAATTTACCTCGTAGATGGCTTGCTGATCCTAGAGGTTTGACTTGCCAGTCTACGACCATCAGCCTATTGATCTTAAGGATTTGGCATGCCGACCGAGCAAAAATCATGTTTTCTAAAAAATACACTTTTTATGTAGCTTTTCAATCTTATTTTCAACAAATCAAAAACATAAAACTAGAGACTCAGAACATGCCTGTGGAATGCTATCATCTATCTTCTAGATCCGTCTTCTTCGAATGATTATTTAATTACAAAATTCTTGCAAATTTAAAATTAAATAATAATTCTTATAGGTGTTGATAGACTGTCATCTAATTATATGAAAAACCTAGATATATATTCTAACATCTAAGCAACCATAACCGGCAAAAATTAATTAATTAATTAATAATTAAATGATAATTTTATCAACCATAATTAATTAATAAATATTCACCATATAATCTATGACAACATAAATATATAGAAACCTTAGAGTGCTAACTCTCTAAAAAATTAAATTCAAACATAAAAGAGATCAAGATCACATAATTTATTCATATAGCATGATTAGAAACTTATAAATTTATGTAAAAACCATGGCTCTAATAACAATTGTTGAAAAAATAGTATGCAGCAAAAAAAAAATTTAAAAATTTTTATTTAGAGTATTTTTCAAAACATAATTTGACATGCTATATGTATAAATTAGCTAGATCTTACTAATCTTGTATACCAAAGAGCTCTTGCAATTAATGCAAAGAATGGCGTTCCAAAAGAGCCTCAACCAATTGATCTTCTTTGCTATTCTCTATCTATGACTGGTGTGTGTGTGGGCATACTCGTACAGCTCTTTCCTATTGACTCTCCTTCCAACCAATTGAGAGATACCCAGAACTAACGTTCGTGATTTATGAATAGCAATTCTTCAAGGGGCTTTCAAAGACACACGGAATAAAGTGTTCACTCTTGATCTCTCAATTGATCTCAATAACTTATAAGTCTCACTCTATATTTATAGAGGTTGCACCTAGGGGTTAGTCCTTATCAAGTAAGGCCTCAAAATTTCAAATTTGGATCAACATATGATAAAATCGCATAAAAATACGTGATCAGATTATCGTTTGATCAATAGGCCGAATAGGCAGATCGGCCTATCGAACTTGCTCCATTGGCAGGCCGAATCTAAAGACAGGCCTGCTAAACTTACGATAAAAGATCCTTGCGAATCCTTTATTTCCCACCCAATATTCTTTGGATAAAGTCTTAGTTTTAATTCAAATAACCCAATAGAGAAGTTATCTGATTAAAATAACCATATCTAGATAATCTCTAGGAAAATAAATGTTCCAGATAATTTAACAAGTTTATCTTGAATTAATTTTTCACAAAATTAATTTAACTGATAAAAGGACATAAATTATCTGATCCTACTGAATTTTACCCAATCTAATAGTTTAACATAAGTCACCAATTTATTGAAAAAGCACGCCGTATCATTACAGGATGTATTACGAGCTAGCATAGAGGACCTGATGGACTATATAGTTCAAGCTCCTGATAATTATGAAACCCAATATCCTATATATACATTTCATAGTTATCAACTCTAACGCTACTCTACTAAAAGATTAGAGCTGTACTCTCGAACTATACAATTACGAAGCCTAAATAGTTAAGTCTCTATGACATATCTTAATGTATTGTATCCCCATAGGATATCCATAATTGGCTTAAGGATAAATTCTATCCTACCTTCCTAATTATTTTTCTCTTACATTCCATCATCTTAGCATCGAAAAACTTACCATCCAAAGACAGTATACCATTTGGTTACACCTATGTATCTAAATGGTTGAGCGTTCCAATGTTCCAATTATAGGATAACGCATATAAGAGGATATCATCGACTCCTAAAGAGGAGCTATAGATTCTGTATCTACGAATAACAAGTCTACGCTATTAAGAGTCATGCCTCTAACATATCGGTATGCGTACCACAACAAAATATGGATGTCATCCTTTGGTACATCAAAAGACATACGTCAAGACAATGGGCCCACTATTCATCTCATGATTAAGATACAACATATATGATTGTTTAAAGTGAATTGATTTGCTGAGACAGAATTATTAATCCAAATCAATTACACTTTATGTCCTGATCTAATACATCATCACTTATGACAATGTACCAATGTTCTTATTTACGGTGTCCACCTCTGATGGCTAAGATAAACCATCTTCTGTTAGGGATATAGACAACATAACAATCTTTACATGAATAAAGCACCTAATTTTATTTCCTTGATTATAGATCTTATGATTTAGACCATCACCTTTAGAATTATGTCTTTTGTCTAATCTATCCATCATATACCTGATTCTAAAGGTTTAGACCAACAATCTTAGGCTTTTATTTGCTTAACTTATTAAACAAATATGAACATAAAGAAGATAACAATTTGGTATACAAATAAGAAATGAATTCTTTATTGATAAAAATGTCTCCAAAAATATATTACATTTTTATTCCTTAGCGCGTACATGTTTAACAGCATATGATGTTGGTTATAGGGTTACCTCGCTGAGGCTCAAGCCCATGGAGCTGATATCAATGCCGAGTCATAGATGACTATGGTTTTTCAGACTTTATCAAAGGAGTTTATCCCATTTAGAGCTTCATATAATTTAAGCAATAGATAGAATGTGACTTTAATGGAGTTAATGAAGCAATTACAAGAGTTTAAAAATTTGATCAAGGAAATTCTTGCAAGTGGCAAGGCCAACTTAGCGGTTGCATCCAGTTCCAATCCTAACCCTAGGAATGGAAGGAAGCAGAAGGGTAAGTACATGAAGTCTTCTATTCCTACAAATGGCAAGAAATAGAAGAAGAAAAATAAGAACCCGAATAAGCTAAAGTTTTTTTACTATAGGAAGGTCAAACATATCAAGAAGAATTGCAAGGAAGACTTCCTTTCTCGAGGAGGTAGGTGTGATCTTTTGGTTACTGAAACTTATTTGGTTAAGGAATCAAGTAACACTTGGGTCATAGATTCTAAAGCAACTAATTATGTTTGTGTTTTTCTACAAGGGTTTAAAGAAATAAGAAGTCTGCTACATGAGGACTTTACACTTCAGATGGACGATGGATTCTTAGTGTTTGCTAAAACAATGGGAGACGTCCATCTTTATTTTGATAATTATAGGATTTTAGTTTTACGAGATTGTTTTTATGTTTCTAGATTTAAAAGGAATTTAATATCTGTAGCTTATTTATTTAAAGACTCTTATTCAGTTTCTTTCAATAATAAAGTTGTGATTCTTAAAAACAAATCTTTTATCTCTAATGGATGGATGCAAAACATTCTATATTTTATCAAACCTAAGATGGACTTACTACTTAACACTAAGGTTAATGATAATAACTTTAAAAGACTTAAGACTTCTCACTCTAATAAGACCTATCTTTGCCATTTGCGATTAGATCATATTAGCTTGAATAGGATTCAAAGGTTGGTAAGGGATGGACCTTTAAATCGCTTACAGGAGGAATCTATACCACAATGTGAATCTGGTTTGGAAGGAAAAATGACCAAAAGACCATTCGGGTCTAAGGACAATAGGACCGAAGGGGTTCTAGAACTTACACATAGTGATGTTTGTGGTCCCATGAACATCTGGGCACAAGGAGGATATAAGTACTTCATCACTTTTATTGATCATTACTCAAGGCATGGGCAGGTCTATCTAATGCATCACAAAAGCAAAACTTTTGACAAATTCAAGAAGTTTTGGACTAAAGTGGAGAAGCAATTAGGTAAAAATATAAATGCACTTCGATCCGATCGAGGTGGTGATTATCTCTCCAATGAGTTCTTAGAACACTTATTAGAGAATGGGATTTTATCCCATTAACTGTGCCAGGAACTCTGCAGCAGAAAGGCATTGTTGAGAGAAGGAATATGACTTTGTTGACCATGCTCAGGTCCATGATGAGTTATTCATCATTGCCTTTATCCTTTTGGGGATATACATTATAAACTACATGTTATCTTTTAAACAATGCGCCTTTAAAATTGGTTTCTAAAACTCCTCACGAATTGTGGACAGGGAAGAAGACATCCTTGAACCATATTTACATATGGGGATGTCCAGCTCATCTCCTGTATGAGGAAGCAAATAAGTTGGAAGCAAATTTGGAAGTCTGTGTATTTGTAGAATATCCAAAAAGGACTAAAGGGGGTTATTTCTATAACCCAAAGGAAAATAAAGTAGTGGCTTCAACTAATGCAACGTTCCTTGAGAAAAGTGGTACTCAAGGAGTTAGGGAGTGATTCGATCACTATGAGGGTTCTGATAGAAACTAATCCAATCAATGTAGAAAAACTAACTGAACAACAACCTAAGGGTCTTCATCATAGTGGGAGGATCGGGCGTCAACCCGAGAGGTATATGTTTAATGGTGAGGCCTTTTTGGCTGAATGAATGAACATAATAGGGATCCTTACACTTACAAAGAGGCTATAGAGGATGTTGATTCAAAATTCTAGATAGAAGCCATGAACACTGAGATGAAGTTTATGGAGACTAAGCGGGTCTGGGAAATTATGGATCTTCCCAAAAGGGTAAAACCTATAGGGTGTAAATAGATCTATAAAAGAAAAAGAGGAGTAGATGGTAAAGTTAAAACTTATAAGGCTAGACTGGTAGCTAAGGGATACATGCAAAAAGAAGGAATCGATTATAAGGAAACATTTTCGCCTGTAGCCATGCTTAAGTTCATTTGCATTCTCTTGTCCATAGGTACCGCTATCTACTACAAGATTTGACAAATGGATGTCAAGACGGCCTTTTTGAATGGCTATCTTGATGAGTCCATATAAATGGTATAGCTAGATGGGTTCAAGGCTAAGGGTCAGAAGGGTAAGGTTTGTAAGCTGTTAAAGTCAATTTATGGACTTAAGCAGGCTTCCTGTTTATGGAACATAACATTTGATTAGGTGATGAAGACTTTTAGGTTCAAACAAAATGTGGATGAACCATGTGTTTACAAACGCATTAAGGATGTGAAGGTGGTTTTTTTTACTGCTCTATATAGATGATATTCTGCTAATTGGCAATGACGTTGGGGTGTTGTCATCGGTCCCATTATGGTTCACCAATTAGTTTGATATAAAAGACTTGGGTGAAGCTAATTATGTTATTGGTATCCAGATCTTTTAGGATAGGAAGAATAAAAGGATAGCTTTAACGCTAGCGGGTTACATAGATAAAATTCTTGAAAGGTTTGCAATGCAGAATTCTAAGAAAGGAGGGCAATGATCAAGGTCTACAATTACTCTTTCTAAAAAAGACCCACCAAAGTCTAATAAAGAAAGAGAATACATGAAGAAAGTGCCTTATACTTTGTCAGTGGGTAGTCTCATGTATGCCATGTTTTGCACATAACCGAATATTAGTTATGCGATGGGGATGGTAAAGTCGGTTTCAGTCGGATCTGGGACCGAAACATTGGATTGCGATTAAGCATATTTTCAAGTACCTAAGAAGGACTTGAGCGTATATGCTTGTATATTCAGGTGAGGATTTAACACCTCTAGGATATACTGATTTGGATTTTCAATCTTGTTCAGATTCAAGAAGATTGACTTTTAGTTTTCTATTTACTTTGGGAGATAGTGCCATTGTTTGGAGAACTGTCAAGCAAGATTGTACTTTGGATTCAACAATGGAAGCCAAGTATGTGGTAGCTAGTAATGCTTCAAAAGAAGCAGTGTCGCTCTGCAAGTTCTTTGGAGATCTTAAGGTAGTTCCTAGTATGGATAAGGCAGTATCACTATATTATGATACACTAGAGCTATAGCTAATCCTAAGAAACTAAGATTTCATAAGAAAAGTAAGCATATTCATCGAAAGTATCATGTAATAAAAGACTTCGTTGAGGGTGGGCATGTTGCTGTATGCAAAATCATATCTAAGGATAATTTAGTTGATCCATTTAAGAAGATACTAACTGTGAGGGTTTTTGAGAGGTATGTGGAAGCTATGAGAATGTGGGATATGTCATATTTACTCATTTAATGCAAGTGGGAGATTGTTAGACGTGTATGCCGTAAGGAGTATTAATAAAGAATTTATTTATTATTCATATAATAAATATCATCCTCTTTACATTCATATTTGTTGAATGCATGATAAGCAAACAACAGTCTAAGGATGTCAGTCTAAACCTTTAAGAATCAAGCATATGATGGATAGATTATGCAGAAGGCATAATTTTAAAGGTGATGGTCTAAATCATAAGATCTGCAATCAAGGATAAAGATGGGTGCTTTATTCATGCTAAGATTGTTATGTTATCTATATCCCTAATGGGAGATCGCTTGTTTTGGCCATCAGAGTTGGACTCCGCGAGTAGAAACATTAGTGCATTATCATAGGTGACAATGTATTGGATCGGGATATCAAGTGGAATTGATTTGGATTAATAATTTCATCTACATAAATCAATTTACTTTAGACAATTATATGTGTTGTATCTTAATCTTGAAATGACATGGGCCCGTTATCTTGACTTATATCTTTTGATGTACCAAAGGGTGACATCCTGACTTTATAATGGTACGTATACCGGTATGTTAGAGACATGACTCTTGATAGCGTAGACCTGTTATTCATAGATATATAATTTATAGCTCCATTGGTGGAGTCAATGATATTTTCTTGTATGCGTTATCTTGTAAGTAGAAAACTAGAGCACTCAACCATTTGGATGCATAGGTGTAATCGAATGGTTTGTTGTCTTTAGATAGTAAGTTTTCTAATGTTGAGGGAATGGAACTTAAGATAAAAATAATAGGAAAGGTAAGATAGAATTTATCCTTAAGCCGATTATGAATATCCTATGGTGATACGACACATCATAATATGTCATGGACACTTAGCTAATTTGGAGCTTCATAATTTTATATGGATTGAAAGTGTAACTCTAAGCTTTGAACGGAGTAGCGTTAAAGTTGATAATTATAAAACTTGTATCTATGATATTGTATTTTATAATTATCTGGAGCTTAAACTATATAGGTCTATCAGGTCCCCTTTGCTAGCTCATAATAAATCTTGTAACAATACGCGTGTTTTTTCAATAAATTGGTGACTTATATTAAATTATTAGCTTGAATGAAATTCGATAGGATCAGATAATTCATGTCTGTTTATTAGTTGAATTAATTTTGTAAATTAATTCAAGATAAACTTGTTGAATTATGAGGAATATTTATTTTCTTTGAGATTATCTAGATATGACTGTTTTAATCAGATAATTTCTCTATTGGGTTATTTTGAATTAAAACTAAGGCTCTATCCAAAGAATCTCGGATAGGAAATAAAAGATTCTCAGGGATCATATCATCGTAAGTTCGGCAGGCTGATAAGTTAATTCAGTTTGCCGATAAAGCAAGTTCTGTAGGCTGATCCATTAGTTCAGTTTGCCAATCTAACGATAATTTGATCACATATTTCTTACGTGATTTTATCAGAAGTTGATATAGATTTGAATTTTTGAGGCCTTATTTGATAATGACCAACTTAAGGAACGACTTCTATAAATAAGGAGTGAGTTTTCTAAGTTATTTAGATCAGTTAAAAAGTTAAGAGTGAGTACACTTGTGTTAGATACTCTAAAACTCCTTGAGAGCTTTTATTCACAATCACAAACGTTTGCTTTGGGTCTTCTCGATTGGTTGAAAGGAGAGTCATAGGTGAAAAGCTGAACGACATATGCCCACACACATTCCGATCGTGAATAGAGAATAGTGAACAAGACTAGTTGATTGAGACTATTCTGGAAGGCCTTTTCTCTTCACTGATTACAGGAGCTTCAGCATAAAAAAGGTTAGTAAGATCAATGATTAATTTATGTATATAGTATGTCAAACTTGTATTTTGAAAATTACTCTAATTTGAAATTTTTAAAATTCTACTGTATAGTCGATGATACCCCAATGAAAAAGATTGTCCAATTTCAATGATTAATAAAAAGGCTGTCTTCTCGGCGATGGGAGGATGGTCGATCGGTACAATCCGGCGTCAGGCAACATGATCTCCGTTCTTCTTCTTTGGTGGGTGTTCGGTAGCCATGAATGGCACTGATATGAGGTGGGAGGTTACAAAGAGAGAAGAAAGAGAGAATGGAAGGAAAAGAAGAAAAAAAGGAAACGTATTTGTTTGGGGTGAAGAAGAGAGAGAATAAGGGAAAAAAATGCAGGTTTGTTATTATAGTATTTTGATTAAATTGAAGGTATTTTGATCTGCACAATTATTAAATTTGAGATGTATGATTTTTTTTAAAAGTAAAGTTTTATTCACCAAAGTGGAATACAGACTTTGAACAACAGGACATACGACCCTTAATATAAATCAATACCATATATAAATCAAGACCATCGTGACAATCAAATCACATAGTGCATGATATTTGCTAACTACATTTGCTATTAATAATTTTATAAAATCTCACAAACTTACTTTATCACTTAAGTTTTCTTTTTAAAAAAAAAAAAAAAAAATGAATGTCGTTGGGCTTTTGGTTGGAGAACAAGGTTGATCAGTGCAGGCCAGTAGTCCACGTCCTCCTCTTCCCAATTCTGCAGCCCATATATTCAGCTAATTCTGGTGTCAGCAAGTAGTAGTAGTAATAATAATAATAATAATAATAATAATAATAATAATAATAATAATAAATAAGTAAATAAAGAAATAAATTCAACATTTCTATTGTAAACAGTTGTTGTCTAAGATTAAAAAGTTTTAATAGAATCCCCCATCAAATTCGATCCTATGCATTAACCAATTTGCTTTTTCATGAAAGTGAACATATAGTGCCGAGCACAACCAGGTTTTTTCTTTTTTTTTTTTTTTAAGGGTAATTTTACTCCAAATCAAAGCATTATAGTCCTTGACACTAACAATGATGAGTGCCATCATTACAAAAAGAACACTTAACCCTCATGACAAATTGATTCCATCATATATTCTAATAAAATGTAGGGATACAACATACGCCAAATTCTCACAAGAGACAAAACGTACAGGGCGTGCTAATCCAACACCAATATGGCTCTATCATTATAATCAATAGAAAACTCCGGATTGAAACTTGTTTTTCCCTGTGTTGCAATAATATGCATGGCAGATGTATTTATTGCTTATAGACTCCATAAATAGTTAAAGTCGTCGTATAAATAAACTCCTCGTGTCGCAGATGTAACATCCGGTAATTTTATCCTCTAAAGTAGGTTATGCTAATTAAGATTATTCCTCAAATACAAAATAATTTGGACCGTCTTCAGACTTGTTTCTGCTGTTATCTTTGATTAAAATAGGAAAAAAGAATAAAGAAAAAACAAAGAAATTTTAGATAGATAATGTGGACTCTTATGTTTGGGAGTTTCAAGAGGGATCAAATGCAATAGATTGAAATCATGGAAATAGATTCTTATCTCCCTCAATTAAGAATTAACCATTATGGAATACACATGTGTGCAATTATATCCAAACCGCACCATGGCATTTTGCATGCAGTCAAATTTGACTATTTTTTTTCCTTCCCCTTTTTGCCCCCTTCTTTTTATTGTTGAGACTGAAAAACCTGATTACAACTTTCCATGAAAACATGACACCAATTTTGCTCTCAAAAGAGGCCAATCCAATTTTCCAAAGACCCTTTTTGTACAGACTTGGAGCCCATCTTCTTCTCATATCTATTATTGTCTCTCATCTTTTATTTTCTAAGACAAAAAAAAAAAGGTAATGAAAAAAAAAAAAAGAATTTCTGTGGCAATAAATTAACAAAACTAGCTTACGTGTAGAGCCCTCCATGGCCCATAACCATTTCCCACCATGGATAACAGCTAACATCCACCTGAAACAGACAGCTCTACTTTCATCAATTTTTTCTGTTTTATAAACACACACATACACACGTAGAATTCATCTCTAATTTGATAATATCCACCAAATCTTTTAATGAAAAAAAAAAATATTCCAAAATCATAGACTATGTTTGGTTTCCGTGAAAGCTTATGCATGAACTCAATGTGCACGAGCTTGTTTGAAACATTCACTTGTCATTTCATCTTATGGTTCTTGGTTGTCTTTTTAATTAATTAAAAATAAATTAACAAAGTAAATAAAGAAATAAATTAAACACTCTCCTGAGGAGCATTATAAACGAATTTGTTTATTTCAAACAAAATGAATTGTGCATATAATATGATCATATGGTCAAAATTCCATAAAAGTAATATATATATATATATATGCAAAATTGATAAACTCTAATAGAAATTCAACGGTTCAAAACACAACTTTATCAATACTGCGCTTTTCATACTCAACAATAGAACTCTCATAAATCAATTACGAACAAAAAATTTCGTTGTCTAATATTGTTCCATATGGTGCCAAAATTTTGAATCATATCCCAAAAATAAGGAACAAAGAAAAAAGAAAGAAACAAAACTCACCGATATTATAATAAAGCTTTATTAATGGGTGGACTACTCAACCATAAGCATGCATTTGACCCAAGAAGGTTGAAAATTGTAAATGACGCTGGCATATGATGGCATTGGCAAATTAATGAAGAGGAATTCATGTATGTTAGGTTTCGTAAGCTGGCAGGTAAAATTGATAATATATATAGGGAATTTTATCTTTGCCTATTCTTTTTTATTTTATGTTTTATTTGTTATTAGTTCTTCAAGAGCTCAATACTTATCGCATTGGAATCTCACCAATTTTCTGTATTCAATAAAATAAAGCACTAAGATTACAATCATCTAAGAAATGCAGCCTCTCCTTAATTGCACGAGGGTGTGTCTAATTATACATATATATATATATATATACACACGCACACATATATACATATATGTATGTGTGTATCTATATATTGACATACAATGTGTATATATGTACACGTATAGACGCTCCGAAATTATTTCTCAATATCAATACTTCTTAGTTTCAATCCTTTGATCTTCACGTGTTTCATTGTCTTTGTTTTTCTCGTTAATGTTTTTTCTTTAATAAAATTAAAAATAAAGTCCTCCTTTAGTGTACTTGTATTGATGATGAGATTGTCTTCAATCAATTTACGCACTTTCTTTTTTTTTGATGGTCCAATTTAGGCAATTGTGTAGTAGTAAGTTTTGAAATTTCTGAAGTGTTTTTGTGTGGTACTTTGTATTAAATTCTATGGTAAATTTTTCTTTAATTACACCTCAACGATGGCCTTACATTATTGTCTCTAAAATAAAGTCACACCACATTAGTTATAATGATTTTTTTTAGTTTCATAGCCATATATCACATATGATATATGTTGATCAAAGTTCTACATTAAACACTTAGGAACTTTGTCTAACTTCAGAAATTTAAATTTAACCCTTTTTCAAGATAATGAATATTCATTAGGTTTCGAATGTTAAACTTCTTCCTTTTGCCTTTTCTTGAGTTATATGTCTCCAGGTACTAAAATGATGCTGTTCGGGTATAATTTAGGTGGGCCCAATTTGCCTACAAGCCCAGACGGCCTAGTTATTAGATGGGTTAAGAAGATCGAAGTGAGTCAATCGATGCGTGAAAGCTGATCAAATTGACCTTTGGTTTTGTTCAATTGGTTCGATTCTTGATGCATGGTATGAAGCGTTTGGGTTACATCGGCTGTTCAAGTGTTCGTTCGACCGTATCGATTGCCACGAGTTGGCGGTTATCAACCCAAACTGACGGTTACTGACACGTCTAATCATGGACCAAAATGTGGGAGAGACATGATTCTTGCAGCCTATCACGAATCGACATGTGTTCCACTATTGCAATTGCTTTCAGTACATTATCTCACTCCGTTAGACGGTTAAGAGCTACGATTCCTCCTCATTCTCTATATAAAGAGATGGTTGTTTGTGTACGGGATATAGAAGAGCATACAGAAACTCTGTCCAATTGCTTTCTCATCTCTTTTATGCTCTCTTGTAATTTGTACCTAGAATCTTTATTATAGTGTATTATAGTAGACATAGCTCTTTTTTAACAAAGTGAACCACTATAAATTTTGCGTGTGATACTCTTGTTTTACAGCACTCTTTTATTCTGTTTACTGCATTTTGATCATGCGCGTTAACTTGAGCTAATGGGTCCAATTAACGGTGATTTGATGGCCTAAGTTCCTTACAACAAAATTCTAACAACTCAAATCAGCATTTTCGCATTTGATTGTAAATCCACCACAAACTATAACATTTACCAGATCTTTTATATTATGTTGTCGAGTTTTCTTCTCTTCTCATTAAAAAAGTGCCAAATAAATGTATATGAGACTCGGCTACATATAATTGGATGAAATGTTAACAATGACAGCAAGAAGCTAAAATCAATTGGCACTTTCCAAAGATTTGTTGGTAGCTTATAGTAATTACAAAGATTGTGTACGTGAATAGTTTCTACATTTTTTTTTTTTTTTTGATCAATGAACCAAGCAAATATTTTTATTTAGTGGAGGCACACTTGCAAACTTGAAGATCCCAACTTTTAAGCATTGCACTCAGAGTTTGATCAATTTGTCTACCATGTTGCAAGACAAAATGTAGACACCCGAACTTTCATGAAAAAGAATAAAATAAAATAACATAAATAAAAAACAACAATTAAAAAAAAACAAGAGGGAAAAAAGCCATAAACACAACACGTAATCCCTACTAATTCCTACGTTGGTCTTACTTGCCAAGCTAGCCACTTGTGCATTTTTTTAAGTCACATAATTCCAAAAGGGGGAAAAAAAAGAACAGGAAAGGAAATAAAGAAAAGAAAAGAAACCATTGTGGATTTAATTTAATAATGAGCGAATGACGAAAGAAAATAAAAAAATTTACAGTGATGTGTGAAAAAAATACATTATTAGTACAGTAAAATTATCCTTATCAAATTTTATTAAATTATCATATATTTAAAATTAATTTAAAATAAGTAAAATATAATTATGACATTTTAAAACCTTTATGGTAAATACATTTTTCATATATAATTAAAAAACATTTCTTAAGAGCATAATTGAGACTTTGAAAATTACGTAAAAAGATGGTCCCCCTTGGAAATCAATTTATAAAGATATTCAAGATTAATATTAATGATAAAGAAAGAAACAAAGAGCTTTCCTTCAACGCACAGCCCCCGGACCACCGGAGCCCACCACGTGGTCCCTCGTGACGCGAATGTTGAACCCCTGATATCAAGGTCGTACCCTCTTTCCTATGCACTTCCCCACACCACATTATAGTTTCTGGCCTATGTGCTGTAGTATTCACTCCTACTCAATCTCTTGCAATACTTTAGTTTAAGTTATCCTTCAATACTACCACATTTCTTTCACTTTCACCCCGTTAAATACCAAATTTTTACCTTGGTCTTTTTTACTTCATTTTCCATTTGATGAAAATGTACAAAATGCCTCTCTAAATACATATAACGTTTTGAGTTTTCATTTGACTTGATTTTTAGTACAATTGCATGATACGAGAGTACTAGTATTCTGTCTTTCGAGACGACTAAGCCATGTTTTTTATCATGTTACAGTGAAAGACTCAGATGAGATACGTTTTACCATAATGCGGTATAGTTGGACAAACATATTGTGATGTAAAGTCTTTTTCAATAGTATTCAATGGCAAATAAAAGGACAAGGCTCCTATAGGTCTCATGTAATTGAATTAAAGGGGTGTTTGACAGGTCGGTCTAAACTATGGTACAGATCATTTTTTCAGTTATAAACGGTGTAAAACTCTCACATGTTACAGTAACAATAAAAAAATCGTTACAGTGTAAAGCTTTCATATGCTACAATAAAAATAGTTCTAACCAATAATTTTTATCATCATGTTAAATACCTTATAAATGTGTGTTAGAAATGACCTAGTTTCTTTAACAGAAAAAGGCCATTCACAACTTGCTCGTACGAAAAGCATTGAATAAAATATTTACATCACAATTTGGGTGATAATAAAGAACTTTTTGTTTTTTGGAAAAGTGAAAAAGATCATGCATAAAGAAGAGTTTTTTAGCGCGTGACAATTAGGGACTCGTAAAAGGCGGAGCAGGACCAGATTCGGGATCGGCGGTCAAATTGATAATTAAAATGAAAAAAGATCATATAAAATTTATCGGAACAAAAGAAAAATTATGAAGATCCCACAATGATAAATAACAATAATGATTAGAGAACCCTAACTTTTTGGATTTTAAAAAATAGGCCCAAAAACTGAGCATGTGAATTAAAAAATATATAAGGGAAGCGTGCGATGTGGGAGTGGGGAGAGAATAACATTTTTAATTAAAAAAATATTATTATTAATTATAAAATAAAAAAATAAAAATTGGGGTGAATTCAAGGCCGTCTGTTTTGTTCTCTGTCGTTTCGTCGCCTTTATGAAAGGGCAGGGTGGGCCCACTTCCTTGGAAGACGCACGAAGGCAGACAGATCTAGAGCGAGACGGACAAAGGCTGAAGCTAAGCCTTCCCGGAAGTTGTTGTTTTTTCAATTTTTTCTCCTGACCTGCTTGCCCCCATACACTGCCCATAGCCTGTCTCCTGCCCAGCCTTATCCGGTCAGCTTCCCACAAACAACATTATGTTTTCTGTTCACGCGTGGCATGGAATTACATGGCATGGCCAGCCAGCCAAAAATAATTCTGCAAACCCAAGGGTTTGTTTTCCAATGAATGGAACTTCTAAGTGTTTTAACTATTTTATCCCAAGCTTAAAAAAAAAAAAGTGTACGTCTTTTAATCTTATCGGTTTTTTTTTTTTTTTCTGCCAAAAAACAGACAACTTCTATAGCGTAAAGTGGGTCCATGCAAGAATAAAATATCAATATCGATAAAAATATTAATTTTTTAATTTTATAAAAATTTTAAAAAAAATCAATAGCAATAGAAATTTTTACTAAAATTATAAAAATTACAAAAATTTTATATTAAATATATCTCTAACACTCTAAGATACAATAAGGATTAAAAAGAAATAAATAAACATGATTTACATAATAAATTTTATGTATATTAGATTTGTCAATACCAAAAGAAAATTCTGTGTGTTAGACATATATACCCTAAGGACTAAAAAAAATATTATATATTTTTAGAAACATTGTATCAATAAAGAATTTATTTATTATTCATATACCAAATGTTGTTCTCTTTTCGTTCATATTTATTAGATGTATGATAAGCAAACCAAAGTCTAAGACTATCGGTCTAAGCTTTTGGAATCAGGCATATGATACACAGATTATGTAAAAGACATGATTCTAGAGATGACGGTCTAAATCATAATATCCGCAATTGAGAGAATAAGTTTGGCGCTTTATTCATGTAAAGATTGTTATGTTGTTTAAATCCCTAACGAAAGATGGTTTATCTTGACCATTAGAGGTAGACTCCGTGAATAGAAACATTGGTACATTATAATAGATGACAATATATTGGATCGAGACATAAAGTGGAATTGATTTGGATTAATAATTCTGTCTCGGCAAATCAATTCACTTTAGACAATCATATGTGTTGTATATTAATCCTGAGATAAATATTGGACCCGTTGTGTTGACTTTGTCTTTTAATTACCAAAGGGTAACATCCATAATTTATGTTGGTACGTTAGAGACATGACTCTTGATAGCATAGAATTATTATTCATAGATATGGAATCTACAGCTCATCTTTAGGAGTAGTTGATATCCTCTTATATGTGTTACCCTGTAATTGAAAAAGTAAAGCGCTCAACCATTTGGATACATAGCTGTGACCGAATGGTGTACTATCTTTAGATGGTAAGTTTTTCGATGGTGAGATAATAGAACGTAAGAGAAAAATAATTGGGAAGCTAAGACATAATTTATTCTTAAGTTGATTACCGATAATCCTATGAGGATATGATATATTATGATAATTCATGGAGTCTTAGCTATTCGATCTTCATAATTCTATATAGTTTGAGAGTGCGGCTCTAAGCTTTTAGTGGAGTTGCTTTAGAGTTGATAATTATGAAATGTATACATGTGATATTGAGTTTCATAATTATCAGGAGCATGAACTATATAGATCCATCAAGTCCCTTTTACTAAATCATAACAAATTTTGTAACGATACAACATGCTTTTTCAATAAATTAGTGACTTATGTTAAATTATCAGAGTGGTTGAAATTTAATAAGATCAGATAATTCATGTCTATTTATCAGTTGAATTAAGTTTGTGTAAATTAATTCAAGATAAACTTGTTAAATTATCGACAATATTTATTTTCTTTATCTAGATATAGTTGTTTTAATCAGATAACTTCTCTATTGGGTTACTTGAATAAAAACTGAGGCTTTATCCTAAAAATCTCGGGTGAGAAATAAAGATTCGTGAAGATCATTTATCGTTGGTTCGGCTTATCGATGAAGTAAGTTCGGTAGGCCAATTTGTCAGTTTGGTCTACTGACCGAACGATAATCAGATTATGTGTTTTCACATAATTTTATCAGATATTGATCTAGATTTGAATTTTTAAAACCTTATTTGATAAGGACCAACCTGGGGACAAACTATTTAAGTAGGGAGTAAGACTTCTATATTATTCAAATCAGTTGAGAAATCAAGAGTAAGCACTCTAAACTGTGAGTCTCTAAAACTCTCTAAGAGTTATTGTTCACAAATCACAAACCTTAATTCTGGGTTTTCTCAATTGGTTGGATGGAGAGTCACCGGGGAAAAGCTAAACTTTGTGTGCCCACACACACTCCAATCGCAGATAGAAAATAGCAAAGAAGACCAGTTACTTAAGGCTCTTTTAGAATGCCTTTTTCTTCACAGATTATCGAAGCTTTTTGGCAAACGAGGTTAATAAGATCTAGTTAATTTATGCATATAACATGTCAAACTTGTGTTTTGAAAAATACTTTGATCAAAAATTTTAAAACTTTCGCTGCGTACTGTTTTTCTAACAATTGGTATCAAAGCCATGGTTTTTACGTAAATTTACAAGTTTGTGATCATGCTATATGTATAGATTATGTGATCTTGATCTCTCCTATGCTTGAATTTAATTTTTTAGAGAGTTGACACTGTAGGGTCTATATATTTATATGTTATCATGGATTATGTTGGAGGTGAACTCGGCGCCACCGACTGAGGAGCCTTGTTTAAGGTGGTCGGCAACACAGCTAGGCAAAGCTATAGAGAGCTAGCAACTGATCTCGGTGAAGTCAAATTGCCTATTAGAGGTGCTTCTCAAGGCCCTCCAGGCCGTGCAACAATTGGTCGCCTCCTCAGGTTAGAGACCAGCTTGGGTTGGATTACCCTTACTCGCAAGTAGGTTGCTACCTGCTATCACCAATTAACAAATGGCAGAAAACTCGTCGTCGAATGGGAAACAATCCACTAACGGAGGGCACGACACTTGTCCTTTGCCGTCTGACATGCCTTGATGTGACACACAGGTCGTGGGTAAAACCCACCTAATACCTGATCCAAGTGGCAACCTATAAATAGGGTGCATTTTTTGCATTTATGGCATGCATGCTTCTTTCCACCTAATAAGCTCCCATTCTTTGCCAAGCAACCCATGCTTTAAGTGTCAGAGAGCCCTTGTCTACTAACTGACTAGTCTTTTTCTTGTCTTTAAAGCTTCCCTCCTCTTGTCGCAGGTCCACCCGAACAGGTAGAGGCGAGCAGAGAAGAGCATTGCATCATACATAGCGGCACGTGGTGTTCATCTGCCACAAACTCCGATAAGCATCAACATTTTGGCGCTAGAAGGAGGGCCACCTGCGCCTTCATTTGAAGTTACCAACCACAAGAGGCCAGAGAACTGAGATGTAATGCCCAAGACGAGGCTACCAGACAGGAGGGATTGGGAGATGCCTGAAATTGAAATCAAAATCCGGCCAGACCCAGAGGTCATCCCTGAGCCACAAGATCCTGCTCTGGGGGTTAGGGAAGTGCCACGAGGGCCAAACAAGCGCAAGATCTAGTTGTCTAAGACCCTATCCAGGAACTAGCCAATACTGTTTAGATACTTACCCAGCAGCTCACACAACAGGCAAAGCGCCTGGTGGCTTCTGGCCTCCTACCTCTAGCCTTAGATAACCAAGTTGGGGGTCGAGCAATACGGGATGCCGCCGACCCCAATGAAGCTGACTCTGAGTGCTCTAGATCTACACATGGTGTCTTGGTGAATAATAGACTCATCCGGGAAGGACGCCTTGGCCCATAGGAAGCACAAGCTTTGTCATCGCATAGCTCGCAAACATCTGTGTTTAATCGGCTCGAGCACCGAGGAGAAGCACAGCAGGGTCGTCAACCTGGGGCAGGATACAAGGTTGAGAACGAAGCACCCAATAGGGTCAAACTGCCTGAAGATACTAATAGTTGCCAGTTCCAAGAGTTACAGCGCCAAATTGACGAGATTCGCAATAATCGCTTCAGCTTGGATGACTTAGGTGCCTTAGACCTGCCGTTCACATACGCTTGTTGGAAAAATAATACGCAGCGGAATTAAAAAATTTTAAATCAGAGTATTTTCCAAAACACAAGTTTGACATGCTATATGTATAAATTAACCTGATCTTACTGACCTTGTATACGCCGAAAAGCTCCCGAAATCTGTGTAGAGGAGTAACGTTCCAGAAGAGCCTCAACCAACTGGTCTTCTTTGCTATTCTCTATCCACGATCGGAGTGAGTGTGGGCTCACATGTACAGCTCTTCCTCAAGGTGACTCTTCCTCAAGGTGACTCTTCTTCCAATCAATTGAGAGAACCTAAAGCTATTGTTCGTGATTTATGAACAAGAGCTCTCAGGGAGTTTCAGATTCTCACCAGTAGAGTATCACTCTTAATCTCTCTATTAATCTAAATAACTCATTAGACTCACTCCCTATTTATAGAGGTTGGGTCTAGGGTGGTCATTCCTTATCAGATAAGGTCTCAAAAATTCAAAACGGAATCAAATTCGAGTCAATATCGGATAAGATACGCGTAAAAACACGTGAAAATGTGCGATTTTTAATTCGTGCATAGGCAGGCCGAACTTTTTCATAGGCAGGCTGAACTTGCCTAATCGGCAGGCCAAATTTTAGGATCGACATGCCGAATTGCCGAAATAAAAATCACGCAAATCTTTTATTTTTCACCCGAGATTCTATAGGATAAAGCCTCAGTTTTAATTCAAATAACCCAATTGAGAAATTATCTAATTAAAACAACTTTATCTAGATAATCTCTAAGAAAATAAATAGATTCCTAATAATTTTGCAAGTTTATCTTGATTTAATTTATCTAAAATTAAATCAACTGATAAACAGACAAGAATTATCTGACCCCAATAATTCAACAAGTTTATCTTGAATTAATTTTGTTCACAAAATTAATTCAACCGACAAACAGACAAGAATTATTTGATTCGTCCAAATTTTCAACCAATCTAATAAATCGACATAAGTCACCAATTATTGTAAAAGCACACTGTATTATTACAGGATTTTGTGAGCTAACAAAGGGGACCAAATGGACCTATATAGTTGAAGCTCTTGACAATTATGAAACCCAATATCCCAGATATACATTTCATAATTATCAACTCCAACGCTACTCCACTAAAAACTTGGAGCTGCACCCTTGAACTCTATAGAATTACGAAGCCCGTATAGCTAAGTCTCCATGACATATCATAGTGTATCATTTCCTCAT
This sequence comes from Artocarpus hirsutus, assembly GCA_946598075.1. Classification (NCBI taxonomy): domain Eukaryota; kingdom Viridiplantae; phylum Streptophyta; class Magnoliopsida; order Rosales; family Moraceae; genus Artocarpus; species Artocarpus hirsutus. Next base: position 38,469 of record CAMOHE010035589.1, read on the forward strand.
AGGATTATCCATAATCGACTTAAGGACAAGTTCTGTCTTACCTTCCCGATTATTTTTATCTTACGTTCCATTATCTCACCATCGAAAAACTTGCCATCCAAAGACAGTATACCATTCGGATACACCTATGTATCCAAATGGTTGAATGCTCCAGTTTTCCAATTACAAGATAACGCATATAAGATGATATCACTACTCCTAAAGAGAAGCTATGGATTCCATATCTATCAATAACAGGTCTACGTCATCAAGAGTCATGCCTCCAACGTACCGACATGCATACCACTATTAAGATGTGGGTGTCACCCTTTGGTACATCAAAAGACACAAGTCAAGACAACGGGCCCACTAGTCATCTCAGGATTAAGATGCAATACAAATGATTATCCAAAGTGAATCGATTTGCCAAGACAGAATTATTAATCCAAATCAATTCA
>CAMOHE010035590.1:0-32543 GCA_946598075.1 Artocarpus hirsutus
GGGATGGTCTACCAATAAGAGCCACAAGTCCGAGGGCCCCGCAAGGTGGGTCCTATGGAGGCTTGAGGGAGTACGCCCGGGCCGGACGCCACAATAAAAGCTTAATTGGTACTTGAGAAGGAAATAAGAACCTCTTAAGGAAGGTTTGAGATTCGAACCCGAGGGACGTGAAAGAAATCCCTAAGGGGCCAGAGGGCCCCAGAGGGGACAGTACGGATGAGTGGGCGGCACGGGAATGGTCTACCAATAAGAGCCACAAGTCCGAGGGCCCCGCAAGGTGGGTCCTATGGAGGCTTGAGGGAGTACGCCCGGGCCGGACGCCACATGACGCACCTCTTGTTGGCACGTGTAATGCACGCAACAATAGTAGCGTGCCATGTGGACTCCACTGGGCAACTTCAAAGGTTTTGATTTTTTGAGGCGTTTGTTGTCCAATTTTGCCCGTTGTGGTGCCATTTCGCTCCCTTTTTACTTTGGAATTCAAATATACAAATAGAAAATTGAAATAAAATTAATTATTTTACAAACATAACATTTACAATAATTTTAAAAATATTTATTTTACATTAAATCACAAAAATAATTACAAACTTATCAAATTTCAACCTCTTTCGGTTTGATACATATATGATTTTTAAGACTTGAAAATATTTTTAGAAATTACTAAAAATATTTTAAAACAAATTTACAAACTTACAACATACTATCAAACACATTAAGACTTCAAATAATATTACATAATATTACTTTTACAGTTTTAATTATTTGCAAGCGAAACATATATTTAACACACCGAAACGACTCTAAAAATTATTAAAAATATTATTAAACATAAAAATACACTAAAAATACATTTTTAAACATATTCACACACTAAGACACAATAACACTTGTTAACACAAAAATGCTATTAATTAGAGGATTTAATGAGAAATAAAAACATAAAGAAATGGTTTTATCTTTAGGAAATATACAATTTTACATTCTCATCACATCTTCCAACCAACTTGTTACAGTCCATAGCAATTAAAGTGATAAAATTTTGAAATAATTTATAGAATATTCACACAATGCAAACCATTTAACTATAATTTGACTCACCTAACTAAATAGACTAACAAAATAAAACTTTTATTTAAACAATTTTTATGATATTTAACAAAATGTATACAAGCCAAACTTAGTGAAAAAAAGGAAAATAAATAATTATGAAGTTTCATAAAAGACTAAGAATAGAATTGTTATGTTATTTTGATTCAAATCACTCCCATAGGCAGCAACACTTCAAATTATTGATTAGAACAATTAAGAACAAAAACTTAAAACAAAAATATATACAAAAATTAAACAAACTTTACAATTGTGGATAGTGCAATGTTTGGCTCCCTTAAACTTTCTCTATGACCTATTTAGCGAGCTTTGGATCAGTATCTCTCAAACCAACTGGCCTAAGGTATTAGGTGTTGAAGCACCCCTTAGAACTCACTTACTTGAGTTAAAGAAGCTATGAAACTAAACTTATGCAATCTTATTGATTAATTTACATACTTTACATACTTTATTTATTATTTACACTTCTTTTTTTTCTTTTTTTCTATTTAACTTTGATTTATTATTTAATTTATTTAATTCATTAAATAAATTTGAAAATGTTACTATCCTTAATTGTTCATTTACAAAAAAATAACATAACTCAAATATTCATAGCTTTGACTTACCACCAAAATAGACATTACGGTGTGTGTGTGTGTGTGAAAAGAATGGCTTACAAACAGCTTGAAAAATAGACATATAAAAATGTTAAATAAAAACTATGTTTTGAAAGTCCATAAAGTTAGGCAATTCAAAGAATAAAAAATAATATCACATTAATATGAAATTCAGAAATCCAAACAAAATAATAACACATTAATTACTAAGAAACTAATATTTACAAAACATTTTTTTAGATTTTCTTTTTAATGTCTTACACAACTAATGAAAACTAATAAAATGACACATGAAAATGAGAAATTTGGAGCAAAAATCGAAAAAGTTGGGCAAAAATCAAAAAAAAATTTAGCACAATTTCACACAGCATTAATGCACAACACTCTCCCCAACCTAAATTGTAAATTATCCCTAATGTATAAAAGGAATAGCGAGGGTAGTAAAATATTACTTGAATTAGCACAGTTGTAGAGACGATCGATAACTGGCTTAACAAACCAAACTAAAACAAACACACAATAATATCTTACAAAGTGGGTCTTTTAATGTCAGACTCCCAAGATTCTTTTTATTCAAAAAAAAAAAAAAATCAGTTTTATCTTTAAATTCTTTAAAATGCGTTTTAAGAGGCTGCAAATAAAAAGCATTTGCTAATCACAATTGATCATATCTTCCTTAATCTTAGCCATTTTAAATGAATTACATTTCATTTTAATTTAAACTTTCAAATTTTTTTTTTATGAATATTCAAGAAATACATAATCTAGAAAAGGAAGCGTAAAAATATTTATGTACAAGTAAAAGTGAAAGAAACTACCAAGGATTGATAAATTGGAGCCGCAAGAGTGACTTCTTCGGGCTTAGTTATCCGTTCTATGTAGCTTTTTTAGTCTTTGGCCATTTACTTTGAGTATCCTTTCATCAAATGGATCTTTGATTTCAACAACACCATTTGGAAAAACCTTTTTCACAATATATGGACCAGTCCATCGTGATGTCAACTTACCACGATAAAGATGAAGATGGTATTCATAAACATGAACCTGTTAATTTGGCTTAAAGTTCTTCCTCAGGATCTGCTTGTCATGAAATGCTTTCATTTTTGCTATGTAAATCTATGAATTTCATAAGCGTCATTCCATAATTTCTCAAGTTTAGAGAATTGAAGTTTTTGTTCAATACTTGCAGCACTAAGATCAAAGTTAAGAGCTTTAATAGCCAATAAGCTTTATGTTCAAGTTCTATAGGTAAATGATAGACTTTTCCAAAGACGAGCCGGTAGGGAGACATTCCTAAGGGAGCTTTATAAGCTGTATGGTATGCCTAGAGTACGTCTTAAAGACGTGACGACCAATCTTTTTGACTTGGATTCACTATTTTTCCAAGATTTAATTGATTTCTCTATTTGTTAACTCAGCTTTTCCAATTGTCTATGGATGATAGGCAATAGAAACTTTATGAATTACACCGTACTTTCACATCAGAGCTTTAAAAAAATGGTTGCAAAAATATGTGTCTTGATCATTGATTATAGCGCATGGTATACCATACTTAGATAACACGTTTTCTTTTAAGAATCTTATAACAGTTGTATTATCATTGATATGGCATGCTATGGCTTCAACCCATTTTGAAACAAACTCCATAGTAAGGAGGATGTATAGGTACCTAGAAGAAGGTGGAAAAAGTCCCATAAAGTCTATTCCCTAGCAATTAAATATTTCTATTGCGATAATTGGGTTTAGAGTCATCATCTGGTGGCATGACAAAGTACTAACTTTTGATAATTTTCACAAGAACGACAGTAGTGACAAGTGTCTTTAAACAAAGTGGGCCTCTATGGAACTATAACCAGTAAAAATTAATTAACTAAAATAATTAAAATAGAAATTTAATTAACAATAATTAATTAATAAATATTCACCACATAATCTCATGACAACATTTAATTATATAGAAACCCTAGAGTGCCAACTCTCTAAAAAATTAAATTCAAGCATAGAAGAGAATAAGATCACACAATTCATGTATATAGCATGATTACAAACTGATAAAATCAATGTTAAAACTAGGCTATGATTCCAATTGTTCGAAAACAGTATGCAGCAAAATTTTAAAAATTTTTAAATTAGAGTATTTTCAAAATAATAAGTTTTAAAAGCTAAATACATAAATTAATGTTAGATCTTATGTACCTTTTTTGTATACTAAAAGCAATAGGAATCTGTGAAGAGAAAAACATTTCAAAAGAGCCTCAACCAATTGATCTTTTTTGTTATTCTCTATCCATGATTGAAGTATGGGTGGTCATATGTTGTACAGCTTTTCTTCTGGTGACTCTCCTTCCAACCACTTGAGAAAACCTAGAGCTAAGGCTCTTGATGTTAAACAATAGCTTTCAAGGAGTTTCAAAGTTTCTCTTATTAGAATACTTATTCTTTGCTTTGTAAGTGATCTGAATAACAAAGAAAACTCACTCCCCTTTTATAGTGATCCGGTTTGGGGTTATGCCTTATCAAATTAGGCTTTAAAATTTGAGTCCAAATCAACTTCAGAGCAAAAATGCATGAAATGCAGTTGCTGATTTACCTGCCGTGGTCAACTGCGATACAAAGGCACAGTCGGCTGTGCTGTCGCGATCCAGGAGTTCGAATCAAATTTGAACTCCTCAAGTTGATCTGATTGAACCAATCTCAACCAATTGGATAAATCTATCATATTTGCCCAAGTACCTTTATATAGAGCCTCAATTTTAATTCAAATAAACCAATAGAAAAGATGTCTGATTACAAAAGTCATATATAGATAAACCCATACAAATAAAATATTATCCAAATAATTTAACACATTTATCTTGAATTAATTTACAAAATCAATTCAACCGATAAATTAACATAAATTATTAAATCCAATTAACTAGAATTTTATCCAATCCAAGAATCTAACATAAGTCACCAATATATAGGGAAAACACTTCGTATCGTTACAGGATTTATTATGAGCTACCAAAAAGATCAAATGGACATATATTGATCAAGCTTCTATAATTATAAAATACAATATCCCAGATATACATTTTATAGTTATCAACTTTGACGCTACTCCACTAAAAGCTTAGAGCTGCATCTCAAACTATATAAAATTACAAAGCTTTAATAAGCTAACCGTCCATGAAATATCACAATGTGTCATATCCCCATTGGATATTCATAATTAGCTTAAGGATAAATTTCATTTTATCTTCTTGATTATTTTTATCTTACATTTCATTATCTTATCATTAGAATACTTACTATTCATAAATTATATACCATTTAGTTACACTTATGTTTTCATATGGTTGAGTACTCCAATCTTCCAACTACAGGATAATACATATAAGAGAATATCATTAACTCTACAAAAACAACTATGGATTCCTATCTATGAATAACAAGTCTATGTCAATCAGGGGTCATGTCTCTAACATACCGGTATATGTACCATCATTAAATCAGGATTTCACCCTTTGGTACATCAAAAGACATAAGTCAAGAATAGGATTAAGACATAACATATATGATCATCGAAAGTAAATTGATTTAAACAAACAGAATTATTAACTAAATCAATTCAACTTTTTGTCTTGATCCAACATATCTTCACTAATGACAATATACTAAGGTTTCCATTCACAAAGTCCTACTTTGATGAATAGGACAAGCCATCTCCTGTTAGGGATGTAGACAGCATAACAATCTTAGCATGGATAAAGCGTCCAACTTTATTCCCTAGATTATAGATCTTACCATTAAGTCCATTACCTTTAACATTCACGTCTTCCGCATAATCTATCCATCATATGTATGATCTTAAAGGTTTAGACATATAGTCTTCGAATTTTGTTTGCTTATCATACATTCAACAGAAATAAACATTAAGCGGACAATATTTGGTATATGAATAATAAATAAACTCTTTATTGATAAAATGTCTCCAAAAACTTATTATAACATTTACTCCTTAGGGCAACATATCTAACAGCGAGTAAATAGAATAAGGCATAAAATTAGTGCTTACTTCTAAATCTAACAAAGCTTGAGTGATTTCATGGCTTCCCACATGACAAGTGACTGTGGGACATCTAGGATCTTTGTACTTGATTGGTGTTCCTTGCTTAAGAACTGCACTTAATTTACTACTACAACTTGCATCTTTTGTGATGATAAAAAGTCATTGCTACAAGTAGAAAGTTGTCGCAAATATTTTTTTGCGATGACATATCGTCGCTAATATGTTGTCGCAAAAAACTAGTCCCAAATAATATTTTAGCGATGATGACATCGTCGCAAAATTATTTATGATGGCAAATAGTCACAAAAAAGTCACTATAATTATGTCGTCATGGTCGTCATCAAATATGATGTGGCTTCAGTTTTTAGCGATGACAATTTTGGGAAACATCGTCACAAAAAATCTGATGTGGACCTCATTATTTGCGACAATATTAAAAAAGTCGTCACAAATATTTTATTTTTTTGCGACGACTTTGTCATCATAATTTATTTTATTAAAATATTTTTTAATATTTAATAACATTTTTAATATTTAATATAAATTTTTATTTTTTTAATAGGAATAATCGATTTATAATAATAATAATAAAAAAATTAATATTAAAAAAGACAATTGCTAATACATTATTCTAATAATAAAATAAAAATCAAAGCAAACATAATCAAAATTTTGAACAAAGAAAAAAATACAATCTAATCTCCTAAATTTGCAGTATCATCAGTGTCGTTGTTGTTGTCATCGGCCGCGTCTGGAGAAGGCAAAGGACCTGGTCTACAAAAGTTGGTGTAGTCATCACTAGCGAGAGTTGGGCTCCAAGTACCAACTGGCCAACCAACTCCACCAATGATGTATAGCTTTGGTGTAACGTAATGTTGTACTCAACCAATCTCTGTAGAAAATCTTCCACATGCGAGTCAACATGCGACGAAGATGTTCCGTTTGACCGAGAGCTAAAGGATGTACCATTACCTTGCAAAAGTAAATCCTCTGTGGGAATGTAGGGCCTAGTCCACTCCTGTGTCCTCTTCAGCTACCTAGGACATGCCCCAATATTCCCTCCTCGTTAAGCGTAAGTGCCACTGAAGATGAAGCAAATTGTGTCATCTGGGTTTGTCTCTCATACTCCGTCATGTTCTATAGAAATAGCATTTTGCACGTGTTAAAAATACACAGAGTATATTTAATAAGAGAAGATAGTATTAAAAATTTAAAGTACTTACAAAAGTATGTTGCGCTTGGGGGTTGACCCAAGTCTCCCTGTGACGATGCATGTCTGCCCAATTGTCCATGGTAGACATGGGCTGCTAGATCATTGTGTTGGCTTGTCCAACAATTTGAATGTATTAAAAATAATGTATTCTTTGATAAGTTTTAAGATAGCTTGTAATTAAATAAACTTGCTAACCTTTTTGATAGCTTGTAATTAAATAAACTTGCTAACCTTTTTGTTGCGATGTTGGGAGATGGATATCCAACTATGCAAACTTGACCACTTTTGGTTGCCACGATTGTTTTTATTCGTCATCGACTTTTTTTGCTTATTATAGTTTTAGCATTAGAAATATTGAAATTGATATATATAATAAATAACTAAATTAACAGATATATAATTGTTGGAACAATAGTATGCAGCATAAATTTTAAAATTTTTAATTAGAGTATTTTTCAAAACACAAGTTTAACATGCTATATGCATAAATTAACCAGATCTTACTAACCTTTGTATGCCGAAGAGCTCCTGCAATTTGTGAAGAGAAGAACATTCTAAAAGAGCCTCAACCATCTAGTCTTCTTTGCTATTCTCTATCCATGATTGTTATGTGTGTGGGCACATATCGTATAGCTCTTCCTTTGGTGACTCTCCTTCCAACCAATTGAGAAGACCCAGAGCAAAGGTTCGTGACTATGAACAAAAGCTCTCAAGGAGTTTTAGAGTATCTAACACAGGAGTACTCACTCTTAACTTCTCAACTGATCTAAATAACTCATAAATCTCACTCTCTATTTATAGAGGTTATCTCCAAGGTTGGTCATTATCAGATAAGACCTCAAAAATTTGAATCTGGAACTATATTTGATAAAATTGCATCTAAAATGCATGATCAAATTATTGTTAGATCGGTGGGCCGAGCTAAAGGATTGGCTTGTCGAACTTGCTCCATCGGTAGGCCGAGCTGATGGATCGACTTGTCAAACTTGCAATAATATGTTCCTTGAGAATCCTTTATTTCTTACCCAAGATTCTTTGAATAAAGCCTCAGTTTTAATTCAAATAACCCAATAAGGAAGTTATCTGATTAAAACAGTCATATCTAGATAATCTCTAGAAAAATAAATATTCCTGATAATTCTACATGTTTATCTTGAATTAATTTTATAAAATTAATTCAACCAATAAACAGACATGAATTATCTGATCCTACTGAATTTCAGCAAATCTAATAATTTAACATAAGTCAATAATTTATTAGAAAAGCACACCATATCATTACGGGATTTATTACGAGACAGCAAAGGAGACCTGATGGACTTATATAGTTAAAGGTCTGATAATTATAAAATTTAATATCCTAGATATATTGAAAAAAAAATTATACGTAGTAGAATTTTAAAAATTTTATACCAGAGTATTTTTCAAAACACAAGTTTGACACGCTATATGCATAAATTAACTAGATCTTACTATCCTTATTTGCCAAAAAAGCTCTTGCAATCAATGAGGAAAAGGGCGTTTGAGAAGGGCCTCAATCAACTGGCCTTCTGCGACTGGGGTGTGTGTGGGCACACTCGTACAGCCTTTCCCAGATGTCTCTCCTCCAAGCCAATTGAGAAATACCCAAAGCTACAGTTTGTGATTTGTGAACGATAGCTCTCCATGGGAGTTTCAGAGACTTATGAATAGAGTGCTCACTCTAGATTTCTCAACTAATCTAAATAACTTATGAGTCTCACTCTCTATTTATAGAGGTCGTATCAAGGTTGGTCTTTATCAGAAAAGGCCTTAAAATTTTAAATCTAGATTAATATCAGATAAAAACGCGTGATTAGATTATCGTTCGGTTGGCAGGCCGAACTTGTAGATCAGCTTGCTGAACTTACTCTATCAGCAGGCCGAACCTAAAGATTGGTTTGCCAAACTTACGATAAATGATCCTTGCAAATCTTTATTTCCCACCCAAGATTCTTGGAATAGAGCCTCAGTTTTAATTCAAATAATACAATAAAGAAGTTATTTGATTAAAACAATCATATCTAGATAATCTCTTAAAAAATAAATATTCTTGATAATTTAACAAGTTTATCTTGAATTAATTTACATAAAATTAATTCAACTAATAAATAGACATGAATTATCTAATCCTATAGAATTTTAGCCCATTTGATAATTTGATATAAGTCCCCAATTTATTAAAAAAGCATACCGTATCATTATAGGATTTATTATGAGCTAGCAAAGAAGACCTGATAGACCTATATAGTTCAAGCTCCCGATAATTATGAAACCAAATATCCCATATATACATTTCATAATTAGCAACTTTAACGCTACTCCATTAAAAGCTTAAAGCTGCACTCTCGAGCTATATAGAATTACAAAGCGTAAATAGCTAAGTCTCCATAACATATCGTAATATGTCGTATCCCCATAGGATTATCCATAATTGGCTTAAGGACAAATTCTATCTTACCTTCCCGATTATTTTTCTCTTACATTCCGTTATCTCACCATCGGAAAACTTACCATCCAAAGATAGTATACCATTTGATTACATATATATATCCAAATGGTTAAGCACTCTAATTTTTCAATTATAGGATAACACATATAAGAGGTATCAACGACTCCTAAAGAGGAGTTATAGATTCTATATCTATGAATAACAAGTCTACGCTATCAAAAGTTATGCCTCTAATGTAACGATGTGCGTATTAATATAATATATGGATATCACCCTTTGATACATCAAAAGACATAAGTCAAGATACGGGCCCATTATTCATCTTAGGATTAAGATGCAACACATATGATTGTTTAAAGTGAATTGATTTGCTGAGATAGAATTATTAATTCAAATCAATTATACTTGATATCTTAATCCAATATATTGTCACCTATGACAATGCACTAATGTTTCTATTCACAGAGGCCATCTCCGATGGTCAAGACAAACCATCTTTCGTTAGGGATATAGACAACATAAATAAAATGCCCAACTTTATTCCCTCAATTGTTAATCTTATGATTTAGACCGTCACCTTTAAAATCATGTCTTCCGTATAATCTATCCATCATATGCTTGATTCTAAAGGTTTAGACCGATAGTCTTAGACATTTATTTGCTTATCATACATTCAACAAATATGAATAAAAAGAGAACAACAATTTTATATACGAATAATAAATTAACTCTTTATTAATAAAAATGTCTCCAAAAATATATTACATTTTTACTCCTTAGGGCATACATGTCTAACAATCTCCCACTTGCACTAAGTGAGTAAATATGACAAATCCTGCATCCCTATAGCTTCCACATGCCTTTCCAAAACTCTCACAGTTAGTTTCTTTGTGAATGGATCAGCTAAATTGTCCTCGGATGTGATTTTGCAAATAGCGACATGCCCGCCCTCTACGAAGTCCTTTATTACATGATACTTTTGATCAATATTCTTACTCTTCTTGTGAAATCTTGGTTCCTTAGCATTAGCTATCGCTACATTGTTATCACAGTATAATGATACTGCCTTATCCATACTAGGAACTACCTCAAGATCCCTAAAAAATTTATGGAGCCACACTACTTCTTTGAAAGCATAACTGGCTGCCATATACTCAGCCTCCATCGTTGAATCTAAAGTACAATCTTGTTTCATACTTCTCCAAGCAATGGCATCGCTGCCTAGAGTAAACACAAAACCAGAAGTTAAGCTCCTCGAATCTAGACAGGGTTGGAAATTTGAGTCAATGTATCCTAGAAGAGTGAAATCCTCACTTAAATATACAAGCATATAACCTTAAGTCCTTGTCAGGTACTTGAAAATATGCTTGACCGTAACCCAGTGGTTTGGTCCTAGATCCGCCTAAAATCAACCTACAATCCCAATCACATAACAAATATCAGGTCATGTGCAAAGCATGGCATACATGAAACTACCCACTACCAAAGGATAAGGCACCTTCATGTAATCTCTTTCTTCATTAGTCTTTGGTGAGTCTTTTTTAGAAATAGTAATTCTAGACCTAGATGGTTGCCCACCTTTATTGGAATCTTGCATTACAAATCTCTTAAGAATTTTATCTATGCAGCCCACCTGGGACAAAGCTATCATTCTATTCTTCCTCTCCTAAAAGATCTGGACACCGAGAACAAAATTAGCCTCACCCAAGTCCTTCATGTTGAACTACTTGGTAAACCATAATTTGACCAATGATAATGCCCCAATGTCATTGCCAATTAGTAGAATGTCATCTACATAGAGCAGTTGAAAAATCACCTTTTCATCCTTAATGTGTTTGTAAACATATGGTTCATCCACATTTTGTGCGAACTCATAAGTCTAGATCACTTGATCAAATCTTATATTCCAAGAATTGGAAGCCTGCTTAAGTCCATAAATTGACTTTAGCAGCTTATAAACCTTACCTTCTTGACCCTTAGCGTTGCACCTATTTGGCTGCTCCATATATATGGAATCATGAAGATAGCCATTTAGAAAAGCCATCTTGACATCCATCTACCGAATCTCGTAGTCGAGAGTGGCAACTATGGACAAGAGAATGCAAATGGACTTAAGCATGGCTATAGGCAAAAAGGTTTCCTCGTAATCGATTCCTTCCTTTTGCGTGTATCCCTTATTCACACAAGTCTAGCCTTATAGGTTTCAACCTTTCCATATACGCCTCTCGTCTCTTATAGATCCAGCTACACCCTATGGGTTTTACTCCTTTGGAAAGATCCACAAGCTCCCAGACCCGATTAGTCTCCATAGACTTCATCTCTGTGTTCATGGCCTCTGTTTAAAGTTTCGAATCAACATCCTCCATCGCCTCTGTGTAAGTATAAGGATCCTTGTCATCTTCATCTGATTCAGCCAAAAAGGCCTCACCATTGAACATATACCTCTCAGGTTGACGCCCGAACCTCCTCCTACACCGAAGCCCCTTAGGTTGTTGTTCGAGTTTGGTTGGTTTTTCTTCACCAATTGGAGTGGTTTCTACAACTCCTCGAGTAGCACTTTACTTCAAGGCTTAAAGTCGTCTATGTAACTTTCCTCAAGGACAGTTGCCTTAGTTGAAAGCATGACTTAATTTTCCTTTGGGTTATAGAAATAACCCCCTTTGGTCCTTTTGGATATCCTTCAAAGACTCAAACTTCTGAATATGCTTCCAACTTATTTGCATCCCTAAATAGGACATAAGCCTGACATCCCCATACGCAAATATGGTTTAAGGATGTCTTCTTGCCCATCCACAACTCATAAGGAGTTTTAGGAACCGATTTTGAAGGCACATTGTTCAAAAGATAATATGCAGTTTGTAGTGCATATCCCCAAAAAGATAAAGGCAATGTGAATAACTCATCATGGACCTAACCATGTCCAATAAAGTCTTTTTTCTTCTCTCAACCATGCCATTTTGCTATGGAGCGCTCGACGCAATCAAATGGGATAGGATCTTATTCTCTAATAAGTGTCCTAAGAACTCATTAGAAAGGTATTCACCACTTCAATCGGATCGAAATACCTTTATGGGTCTACCCAATTGCTTTTTCACTTCAGCCCGAAACTCCCTGAACTTGTCATAAGTTTTGCTTTTGTGGTGCATAGGTACACATGCCCATACCTAGAGAAATCATCAATAAAGGTGACAAAATACTCATACCCTCCTTGTGCTTGGATGTTCATAGGTCCGCAAATATCACTATGCACAAGTTTAAGTGACTTAAACGTTTGGTCATTTTACCCTCCAAATAAAATTCATATTGTGGTATAGATTCCACCTTTATGTGACTTAAAGGCCCATCCTTTACCAATCTTTGAATCCTATTTAGGTTAATATGACCTAGTTGCAAATGCTAAAGATAAGTTTCATTAGGCGAGAAGTTTTAAGTCTTTTAAAGTTATTATCATTAATCTCAACAGTAAGTAGTAAGTCCATCTTAAGTTTAATAAAATATAGATTATTTTGCATCCATCTAGAACAAATAAAAGATTTGTCTTTACGAATCATCGCTTTATTATTAAAAGAAACCAAATAGGACACTTTAAATAAACAAGCCATAGAAATTAAATTCCTTTTAAGTTTAAGAATATAAAACAATCTCGTATAGTTATCAAAATACAGATGGACGTCTCCCACTACTTCAGCTAAGACCAAGAATCCATCGTCCATCCGAAGCATGAAGTCTTCACGACGCAGACTTCTCATTTCTTTGAATCCCTGCAGAGAAACACAAACATAATTAATTACTCCGGAATCTATGACCTAAGTGTCATTTGATTCCTTAACCAAACAAGTTTCAATAACCAGAAGATCACACCTACCTCCTTGGGAAAGGAAGTCCTTGCAATTATTCTTTACGTGCCCGACCTTCCTGCAGAAAAAACACTTGAGATTCTTTGGATTCTTCTTTTTCTTCTTCTTGTTCTTGCCATTTGCAAGAATAGAAGACTTCCTATTATTGGCCAGTTGCTTCTTTCCATTCCTAGGGTTGGGATTGGAACCAGAGGCAGCTGCCATGTTGGCCTCTCCACTAGCAGGGGATTCCCTGATCAAAAGTTCAAACTCTTGTAGCTGTTTCATCAACTCAGTTAAGGTCATATCTTGTCTATTGCTTAAATTAAATATAGCTCTAAAAGGAATAAACTCCTTAGATAAAATCTTAAAAACCATAGTCATCTATGTTTTAGCATCAATGTCAGCTCCATTGGTTTGAGCCTCAACGAGGTAACCCATGACCAATATCATATACTCTTTCATAGACGTCTTCGGTCTCTGTTTGCAGTTTAAGAGTTTACAAAGTGCCCTTTGTCACTTTGTTAGGGCCTGATCTCCAAACATGTCTTCAAGATTATCCAAGATCTATCTAGCAGTCTCATAATCTTCATGTTGAGCCTATAGCACGTTATTTATGTTGGTCATAACATAACAATGGACCTAATCATTAGCATTTTTCTAGTGATCATATGCTTAGTTTTGCTGATTAGTGGAATCTCCCATAGGCTCAGGAGGACACGGAGTCGTCAGCACAAATTTTAGTTTCTCAAAGGATAGGACAATGTTCAGGTTCCGCTTTCAATCATTATAGTACTCACCGATTAATTGGTTTTTGTCAAGTATCGATGGTAAAGTGTTTTTAGACATTTTTAATCTACAATAAAGAATCATATACCAAAAATAATCAAACATATCATAATAATTTAATAAGATAACACAATCATGTAAAACATACAAATATGTTTATGTGTCAAAACCTTGAAAAAATCACAACCTTATAACGATAATTCCCAACTCAGAATTCAACAAGCCGCTAGGGGAGACTTGCAAAATTCAATTAGAAACACGGATCCCCTCATAATTAATATATGCCACCCAAGATCTGAATGATCTAGCATATATTAATAATCATTTCTTTGACCATCAATTTTATTAACAGAGCTCCTAGGGGAGCTTAATAATAAAATTAACATAAGTGTATAACTATCATTTCAATATTTTATCCATGATTTACAATCACCACCTAGGGGTATGCAACGATAAATCATGCTAAAATACCTTATCTACTTGGAGATCTAACCCAGTATATGATGAAGTCCTTTCTTAGGGGTTGGAACTACCATGTGCTACCTATGGACCAATGATGGAGGCCATAGGTTCTCTTTTTGAAAATCTTCTCCCATTCAATCTTTTGAAATGAAGATTTTATTTAAAAGACATGCATGAACAATTTTACATGAGCGGCACTCCCTATTCTATATGACATATTATCAATATACACGGCAAATCATATTATAATGCAGTCAAGCAAAGTAATCATGCAAAGCTACAAACAAAATAATAAATAGCCATAATATTATGGTTCCACCCTAAAGAATAGAAAATAAAGTTTACGAAAGAATAATTGAAACAGATTATCGATTATTCATCCTTGAATCTTCAAACTACATTCTTCTTTTTGTAATATCCATCTCCAAGTCTTCAATCCTGCATAGATCGAATACTCCATATTTTCGGTCATATCCAAATTTAATGTTTCTTAGAATTGTCCCAAAAATGAAATCAAAACTACACTAAAAAGTGCACCTTTTTTGAAAAAATTTATAACTCTCTGCTGGTACGTCGATCTGTGCAATCGGCCTACCAGCTATGACCCAACGGCCTGTCAATCTTTTAAGGTCAGCTTGTTGGTCATGAAATATCGACCTACCAAACCAAAAAGTTTGGCCTACCGCCAGAGCCATCAAATTTCTACCCTGCAGACAGCCTGCCAATTTTGAGGGTTCAGCTTGTCGATCTACCACCATCGACCTGTTGAACTGAAGGCTTGCCAATTCTGAAGGTTTGGCCTGCCATTCTACAACCATCAACCTAACAAACTTAAGGGTTTAGCCTACAGACCGAGCAGAAATCATGTTTTTCTAGAAAATATTATTTTATCATAGTTTTTCAATCAAAAACATGAAATTAGAGAAAATACCTATGGAATGCTATCATCTATCTTCTAGATTCGTCTTCGTCAAATAATTATTTAATTACATAATTCTTACAAATTTAAAATTAAATAATAATTCCTAGACGAATATGATAATCTGCCATCTAATTATATGAAAAACCTAGATACACATTCTAACCTTTAAGGAACCATAACGGGCATAAATTAATTAATTAATTAATAATTAAATAATAATTTAATTAACTATAATTAATTAATAAACATTCACTATATAATCCATGACAACATAAATATATAGAACCCTAGAGTGCCAATTCTCTAAAAAATTAAATTCAAGCATAGGAGAGATGAAGATCACATAATTTATGCATATAGCATGATCACAAATACGTAAATTTATGTAAAATCCATGGCTTTGATACCAATTGTTGAAAAAATTATATACAATAGAATTTTAAAATTTTTAATCAGAATATTGTCCAAAACACAAGTTTGACATGCTATATGCATAAATTAATTAGATCTTACTAATTTTTAATTACTGAAGAGCTCCTGGAATCTGTGAAGAGAAGAACATTCCAAAAGAGCCTCAATCAACTGGTCTTTTTTGCTATTCTTTATCCACGATTGGAATGTGTGTGGACACACATCGTATAGCTCTTCCTCTGTTGACTGTCCTTCAAACTAATTAAGAAGACCTAGAGCAAAGGTTCATGATTATGAACAAAAACACTGAGGGAGTTTTAGAGTGCCTAACACAAGATTACTCTCTTTTAACTTTTCAATTAATCTAAATAACTCAGAAAACTCACTCCCTATTTATAAAGGTCATTTGGTCATTATCAGATAAGGCCTCAAAAATTTGAATTTGGATCTATATATAATAAAATTGCATCTAAGACACATGATCAAATTATCGTTAGATTAGCAGGCTAAACTAACGGATCAGCCTACCAAACTTACTCCATTGACAGGCTAAACTAATGGATCAGCCTATCAAACTTATGATAATATGATCATTGAGAATCTTTTATTTCCCACTCGAAATTCTTTGAATAGAGCCTCAGTTTTAATTCAAATAACCCAATAAAGAAGTTATCTGATTAAAACAGTCATATCTAGATAATCTGCAAGAAAATAAATATTCTCGATAATTCTACAAGTTTATCTTGAATTAATTTTATAAAATTAATTCAACCGATAAACATACATGAATTATCTAATCCTATCGATTTACGGCAAATCTAAATAATTTAACATAAGTCACCAATTTATTAGAAAAGCACGGCGTATTGTTACAGGATTTATTATGAGCTAATAAAGGGGACCTGATGGACCTATAAAGTTTATGCTTTGATAATTATAAAATATAATATCCTAGATACACCTTTTATAATTATCAACTCTAACGCTATTCCACTTAAAGCTTAGAGCTGCACACTCTAACCACATAAATCATGAAGCCCAAATTAGCTAAGTATCTATGACATATCATGATGCATCGTATCCCCATAGGAGATCCATTATTGACTTAAGAATAAATTCTGTCTTACCTTTCTATTTTTTTTTCTTACATTCCATTATATCACCATCAGAAAACTTACCATCTAAAAACAGTGTACCATTCAGTTACACCTATGTATCTAAATGGTTAAGTGCTCTAGTCTTCCAATTACAGAATAACATATATAAGAGGATATTATCTACTCTTAAAGAGGAGCTATAGATTCCATAACTATGAATAACAAGTCTACCTTATCAAGAGTCATTTCTCCAACACAGCGATATGTGTACCATCATGAAATATGGATGCAACCCTTTGGTATATCAAAAGATATGAGTCAATACAACAGGCCCACTATTCATTTCAAGATTAAGATACAACACACATGATTGTCTAAAGTGAATTGATTTGCCTAGATAAAATTATAAATCCAAATCAATTCTACTTTATGTCCCAATCCAATACATTGTCACCTACAGCAATACAATAATGTTTTTATTCACAGAGTCCACCTCTAATAGCCTAGACAAACCATCTCCCATTAGGAATGTAGACAACATAGTAATCTTTGCATGAATAAAGTGCCTAACTTTATTCCCTTGATTATGGATCTTATGATTTAGACCATCACCTTTAGAATCATGTCCTTCGTATAATCTGTCCGTCATATGCCTGATTCTAAAGGTTTATATTGACAGTTTTAGACTTTTCTTTGCTTATGATACATTCAACAAAATATGAACATAAAGAGGACAATAATTGGTATATGAATAATAAATAAATTCTTTATTGATAAAGCGTCTCCAAAAAACATATTACATTTTACTTGTTAGGCCATACATGTCTAACAATAATTGCCTGAAATCTCTCAACAGGAACTTATCATAGCAACGACCTAGTGTTCTTGATTCTTGAGGTTTGAGGTGGGTGGGGGGGTGTTGGCTCTAACATTTGTCTCATTTGCTAGCCCTCCAAGTGATTTAAAGTGTTCTTGGAGGTTGCTCTTTCAATCCTTATGGCACTTGGCTGCCTCCCTACCAACCACGCCATGGAGGATACTGTCTAGCCTTTCGTAATCTAATGCAAACTAATCCTACAATATATTCAAGACAATTTTTAATTACTTTTAGTATGATCTACAAAAATTATGTACTGTGAAAATTATGTTCTATAAGATGAAGTTGAATATGAAGTTGAATACATACCAACATGCATTGCTGAATCTATCTCTTATGTTGGGCATTAACATCTTTCCAAGCATGGTGGTATGGCTCAGATGCATCTCAAGTAAAGATGCCAACGGCACTTTCAAATCACAACCCAAATGCCCAAGAGCGTTCTAGGTACCACCGGCCTCGTCAAATTTGACCAGAACCTTTTCGTGCTTCTCAACATATGTTGCAATCACATGCCCTTTTGCCTTTCCTTAACTGGTATGATGGCGAGGTATGGCTCTGGTGCTAAAAACATCAAGAAACATTTAAGATTAAAATTAATTGACCAAATAAACTATACAAATTTGCAATTGAGTTGTAACATACCCAACTGGCAGGCTGACGGCACTCTATATTGGTTGGGTGGAGGTTGTGCTCCACCTACAAATCTGGCACATGTAGCAACTTGTCCAGACATATCCAACTATTGTCAAATAAAAGGTTTAATATCATTATTATGTACTATAATAATTATGCTCCACTAATACCCTATTTTAGTCCTATAAAAACAAGGGCTTTTATACATAATATCTATTCTTTGTCACTGCTAATGCCTTGAATGTTGCCACCATCAAATTCCTTCCACTCTTTACTGTCAACTGGATGACGCGTTGAGTTTTCATCCTTCAATCGACCGCGCTGGTGCCACGTCATTTCCTTAGTAGTGTTACAGGGAGCATACAAATGCTTCAACTAATCCTTCAAAGGAAAGTAGCATAGTACTTTCCATGGAACTTTCTTCCCCTTTTTACTATTCCAACGACTTGTGTTATGAATGGGACACACCGTAGATCAACATTTTCCTTCCAAAACAAAGCACAATGATACTTACAAACATGAATTGTCTTGTAGCTTTGGCCTAGTTTACTTAATAACTTCTTCGACTCATAATGTGTTTCGGGTAACTTGTTCCCATTAGGGAAGGCATCTTTTAATAACATCAACATAGCATCCATGCATTCATTATGCCACTTATACAGCACTTTTAGGTGCATCACTTTCACTAAGAAATTCAATGATGAATACTTAGTGCGACACGGATGCAATCCCACTTGGAGCTCAGATAAGAGATCTTTGAATTCATCATCCTAGGGATCTTCAATATTCCTTTCTGTCTCACCGAACATATCATGATCATCATTAATGCTAGAAACATCTTCAATGAATGCAAGCGCCTCATCCACCGTTTCACTTACAACTGGGCCAGTACTTGAAACCTCCTCTACCTCCTCTACTTCACCATGGTAAATCCATTTTGTGTCCGATATATCAAAACTGAATTGTTGTATGTGTTCTTTCACTATTTCAACTAGCAACATGTCATGATTTTTACACTCCACACAAGAATAGTTGATATTTCCAAACTAATTTGCATAATTCTTTTCGACTTCAGAAAAGCAGACAACCCATCCTAATACTCATCTGATAATCGGTTCCTCAGATATATTCAACTCTTATCAATTGGCATTTCAACTATACACAATAACAGACACATTAAGTAATCACACTGGTAAATATATGTATGTATGCATACAATTTTACACACCTCTGTTACTCTACACCTACAGGGTAAGGTCCTATCCCATTTAGTATTATAATTTACGTATTGTATCACTCATTCCACAACGACCCTTTTCTATAGGAATTTCGGTAGCATCTCCCTTTAGTTTTCCTAAGTGTGCCGTTAGGCGCACACCTGAAGAACAAAGGACGATGTACCAAAACCTCTACCAAATGTGTGAGTGAAAATAAACAACAAACATGTAAATTACAATTCCACACTATCGAAACGGGACAATTCAAGCATTGATTTAACTATTTACTGATCCTCAAACGAGTCTAAGGTAAACTCATGCAAGCATGTGCAAAATAAAAACATAAATTTGTACTCCCGTATGCTATTTTTTTGTGACTATAAAGTCACATATCAAGACTTATCACCTCCCAAAAAAAAATACAATTTTATAAAATTTTATGCAATCTTATGATATTTATGATAATTTTATGCAATTTTATCAAATATTATGATAATTTTATTGTTCTTATTGCTTTTAAAATAAAATTATAAGTTTAACAAACATTATTGATGTTATACTTAATTAATTAGTTCATTAATTGTTAATTAAGAATTATTATTTTCTTATTTTCATTTTTTAATTTCTAATTAAAAATCACAATTTCTTTTATTATTTTCATATTTTATAGTTTTTTTATTATTTTATTATTATAATAATGATTTAGTATATTATTTTACTTTATACTTAATAAATTAATTAATTAGTTCAGTAATTGTTAATAAAGAATTATCATTTTCTTATTTTAATTTTTAATTTGTATTTAGATTTTAAAATTTCTTATTTTTTATAATTAATTATTATTAATAACTTTGACATTTATTTTTTCAATTTTTTAATTACTATAATGCATTAACAATAATTTTACAATCCCAAAATTCTAATTATACAAAATCCCAAAAATTCAATTCTATAAAAATTCACATTAAAACAATCTTTAATTTGAACAAAATCATAATCACAATTCATAATGCAACAAACATCACAATCCAAATAACATATTCATATCTCAAAAATTCAATTCACAACAAAATTTCAAAAATATTCCAAATACCAAAAATTTAAAAACTTACATAGTCTAAAACCTACTAAGAACAAGGGTTAAAAAACAAGGATGGCAGCGAAAACTTCAACTATGGATGGTTGAAAAACAACCAAAAGCTCCAAAAATGCAACGGGGAAAAAGTTTGGGGATTTCCTTATTTAGGGAGATTTCTATGGTTATTGTTTGCTAATATGAGTTTCTACAATACAAAACTCATGAATCTATCAATTTCTAGAAGTTTAGGAGAGATTTGAGAAAATAGAGATAAACCACAGAAAAAGAGAGAGTTCGTCGGACAAAATGGGGGAAGGGGAGCTCTTGGGTGTGTTTATACGTAGACTAAAAGTTGTCGAAATAATATTAATGTCTTCGCAAAAAATAACTCAAATGACGTTGTCCCTCTTAATCTAAGAAAAAAAATATTGATGAAAAACTCTTTTGTGACTATAGTGTAAAATGTCATTGCAAAAAAATTCCTTATAGCGTGATATCTTCTGTCAAAATTTTTGTGAAAAATTAAAATTTTCACTTTTTGCGACGACACATGTTGTTGCAAATAACATCACCGCAGTTGAGGCTAATAGTGTGAGACAGCTATAAACCATTCGTATTTACGATGATATGTAGTTGTAAATATATCATCGTAAATAAAGCTTTTGTCATTGTTAATAATTCCTCTGGAACTATGAATGATAGTGCAAGACAGTTGTAAGTCATTAGTATTTGCGACGACTTATCGTTGCAAATAACTACGCAATTATTGCGACCTGTACAAAGTCGTTTTTGCAACGACAAATGACTTGTTAATTTGGCACGAGTGAATATTTGGCGCCAAAACACTAATTGTGACAACATGTCGCGACAAATATGAATAGTTATTTGCATTTTTTTGGGCGACAATATGTCAATGCAGATAACCTTCTTATGCAACAACATGTCATTGCAAAAACCTTGCTTAATTGCGACGTTTTTGCCGTTGAAAAAAAATGAAATATTTGTGACTACAAATGTCGTCGCTAATTGCTCACAAAAATGCAGTTGTTGTGACATTGTGCTTCCTTTTCATAGCGCATAAGTCTTTCATCACTTTGGCATAAGCCGACACTTGTTTAATTATTTGTAACATAGGAAGGTCAATCCGAAATTGCTTCAAGTGATCCAGTACCTTTTTAGTGGATATAAAAGTTTGGGGGAAAAGAGCTTTTAGTGGAAGCTTATTCACTTCTTCTTATTCTCTTTGCAGAACAACTTCTTAACCACTTGTGTCTATAGCATTTAATGAATTTTCCAATGATTTACTGCTGTGAAAGACAACATGACTAGCCTCTTCATTGTTTTGCTCTTCAGTGTGAAAGGTTTGTATCATGTTTTAAGTTTGAGATGAACTTTGTTCAATTCATTTCAAGATTCTTTTGTCATTTGTGTGATAGCAGCTCCAAGTTTTTGATTTGATTTGCTTTGTGCCTCAATCAATGCTTGCAATGTTTCTTCAAGTGATTCACTTAATGGATGTGAATCATGCTTAGGAGCATTGTATTCTTTTGGATGCATTTCTTCTTAAATTTTCCATTGATTTCCAAATGAGTGCACTTGATTTGAATTCATCCTATTGAAATTCAAATTGTTTCTTGCATCAGGATTGAAAATTTTAGGATAAGGAATATAAGGTATATGATATGTCACTAAGGCATTGCATTGTTCCTCATATTCTCTTTTCATTTCTTGATAAGCATGACAGTCAAGTGGTTATTCAATCTTTCCATTGACAAAATTTGTTCCTTGTAATTCAGCTTTTATGATCGCCTGACTTTCCTTTCTCATTCTTTACTTTGAGGATTTCTAATTCCCTTGTGAGATTTTCAACTTGAACCCTAAGGTTGTAGTTATCCTCTTCCTTCAGTTGATGAATTCTAGTTAATTGAGACTTATTAGCACTATGAGAAATAACTAATTCAGCCCGCAAATGAACATTCTCTGTAGATTCATCAAGAAATTCCTTGGCTTTTTCAGGATCCTTGTGTGAGAATTTTCCATTGCACATCATTTCTAGATATTGATGATCATGAATTGTGAGTCCTTTGTAGAAAAAGCTAACAATGTCAATTCTCGTAACCATGGTGAGGACATTGACTTAACAAATCTTTGAACCTTTCTCAAGCTTTAGAGAAATTTTCATAATCATTCTAGGAAAAAGTCTAAATTTGTTTCTTAAGATTGTTAGTCTTTTGATATGGATAATATTTATAGAAGAAAATAGATGTCATGTTATCACATGATTCGATGGATCGAGTTCTTAAAGAATAGAGCTAGCTTTTGGCTTTATCTTTAAAGAGAAAGGAAAGAATTTCAATTTAATGGAATCAACAATGCTAGGGTGGTTGTGGAAACTGGCGACAACTTCTTCAAATTCACGAATATGAACATAAAGATTTTCACTTTCTAATCCGAAAAAAGTTGGCAAAAATTGAATCATGCCTAGCTTTAAATCCTATTGTGGAAGATTCGATGGAAACACTACATGAAGGAGTTAAAGTGCAAGTCAAATGCATATAATCTTTTATCAACATTATTTGAGGATTCTTATCGAGATTCACAATCACAAATGAATTTGAAAGAACTGGAGAATGTGGAGAAGAGTTTGATGATTTTTCACTAGGTTCCTAAGTTAAGAGCTTTAGCAAATTGGCCTAGTTTGTCTCTACGTCGAAGCATTAACCCTAAGTGTTTCTCCTTTTCTAATTTTTTTTATTTTTAATTTTTTTTATTTACAAGGGAAAGACAAGATGCTAATTTTTTCTTTATTTAGGGAGAATAAAGTAGAAAGTAAAAAAACATTCGTCTTATTTATTTTGTAGCTCTTTAGAATTATATGCTTTAAGCATATTTCCAGGAAAAATTGATGGGGCAAAGGTTCCTTAAAAACGAACCTCTTAGTTAGAACAACGTGCTTGAAATGACTGGTATTGGAAGAATCTCCAAGAGTAACTAGCTATAGAAAAGATTTCTGAACTAATACCAGTCCCCAAACAGAACTAGCATAAAGAATACTCTTCATAAAACCACAATTTACTATTAAGCACTATGAAAAACCTAATAAAAAATTTTATGAAATTTTATTCCTAGTTCGAAACCTAAACTAAAAACTGACAAACAACAAAATCATACAAACTATAACTAAAAAGAAATTATTTTGTTATTTTCTAGATTTTTTGGGCTTTTTTTGTTTATTTTTCCTAAATAGTGAATAATGTGTGAATAGTGACATGAATACTAGTTTATTTAACTAAGTAATTAAATTAAAAACTAAAATAACAATATTTACACCATTTACAAGACAAAGACAGCGTACTTACCTAGTTTCCCGCTTAATTCAACAATCCAACAAAGTTATGGCATCAAATTTTTGATGTATCGCCCAAAATGTTTCTTTAAACTCGAACATTTATAATATAGAAAGATTGTCGCGTTTATAAAAATGTGTGAATCTGAAAGATTGAAAATTTTTTGTTTAAAGTGGAAAGGGATTTTTCAAAACAAAACTTAAAAAAAATATTTTTGAGAATTTTAAAATAAAATTTTAAAACATAAAATTAAAATGGTAAAGTTTCGAGAATCCCTTGTATATTTTATAATTGATATGGAATTTTCTCTAAATAATTATCTAAAGCATTTGATTTATTATATCTTTTCCCGTTGATTGCAAGCACAATTACTATTTCTATACATCAACCTAAAGCGACAATATAGCAAGTCATAATGTAATAAAGGTTTTCCTATAAAAAATAGCAAAATAATCATTTTTCACTAATGATTTGGTGCACCAACTATGAAAATTATAACCGTTATCATTACAATTATAATTAACATAATTTTAGGACAGAAAAGATAATAACAAATCAAAATTGTTATATTTAAATTAAATTTTGAAGGTAATTTTAGCAGCACCTTATCTTATGAAATATCTAAAATCGATAATATAATAAGTCATATTACAGTAAAAGATATTTCTTAAAATTAAGCATTATTTTATTTTTATTAATATTAATTATGTAATACAATTAAACTATATAAAGAAAGCATGACTAAATTTATGTAAAAATGGTCAGTATAATAACATTAACAGTAATTACTAAAACATGAAAAATACAAATTTTTTCATAAAAATATAAACATTATAGCACAGATATAGAGTTTAAAACCATATCATAGTACTATACATATAAGATCATCTCTCTGCCTCAACAGACTCTCTATACTAATTTAGGTATTATTTTATTATTTTTAATAGGATTAAAAAAGTACTCTAATAACATTTCCTCCTAAAAGGGGAGATTATTGAGCTTAAGGCTTAGTAGGAAAACAAAGCAGGAAAAAAGGGGGTACCAAATGAAAGGGGCACCCCCTTTTATAGTGAACGAAAATTCACTGTTGGGATTTTTTATAATCTTATTCTCAATTTTCTCACTTTTTTTTATTTAATTTGGTTGTTTTTCTTCCATTTTTCGTGCTGATTCCCTTTGTTCATTGTGCAAATCTTGGCTTGAAATCACGTACTTCACGGTGGCTGGAGGCTTCAAAATAGCTTGATCACGGGAGTTAACTGGGTGATCGAACAGCTAAAGCCAAGAAAAAGGGACCCAAGTGGGCCAAATGGGGCCAAATCCATGACTGTTGGATTGGTCAAGGTAAGCAGATTGCATGGCCCTAAAGATGCAAGGACTTGGAAACAGCCCCACGGGATCGATAGTTGCCCAAGATTTGTCCGATAGATGGGCCTGGCTCTGCAGCTGACGCTCCTCTTCTTGGCGCGTGTAACGCATGCACCAATCGCAGTGTGCCATGTGGACTCCAATGGGCAAATTCAAATCTTTTAATGTTTTTGAGGCATTTGTTGTCTGATTTTGCTATTTTTGTACCTTTTTGTTTCATTTTTGTTTTAGAATTCAAATCTAAATTAAAAAATTGAAATAAAATTAATTATTTTACAAACATAATACTTACAATAATGTTAAAAATATTTATTTTACATTAATCACATAAAAATAATTATAAACTTATCAAATTTCAACCTCTTTCGGTTAAATATGCTTTTTAAGACCTGAAAATATTTTTAGAAATTATTAAAAATATTATGGAATATATTTACAAACTTAAAACACACTATGAAACACTTAATACTTTTTACTGCTTTGATTGCTTACAAACTAAACACATATTTAACACACTGAAACAACTCTAAAAATTACTATAAATATTAATAAACATAAAAATACACTAAAATACATTTTTTTACACATATTTACACATAAGATACAAAAATAATTATTAACACAAAAATGTTATTAAGTAGAGGATTTAACGAGAAATAAAAACTAAAGAAATGATTTTGTC
This sequence comes from Artocarpus hirsutus, assembly GCA_946598075.1. Classification (NCBI taxonomy): domain Eukaryota; kingdom Viridiplantae; phylum Streptophyta; class Magnoliopsida; order Rosales; family Moraceae; genus Artocarpus; species Artocarpus hirsutus. The sequence goes on from CAMOHE010035590.1 coordinate 26,169, forward strand.
CTTAAAAAATGTACACTGTTATAGTCTCATTAAACATGTGAGAGCTTTATACTGTAGCAATTTTTTTGCTTTATACGATAAAATGTGAGAGTTTTACTCTATATCCTAATCAAAAAGTTGGCTCTAACTATACGTGCCAAACACCCTATCGGATTCGAAATATTCATTTGATTTTAATTTTAAAAGAAACAAATATGTATCTAAAAGATTTTATAGATTTAAATATAAGAAGTTGACCAAATGAGCAAAATAAACCGACCCGTAATTATCTATATTTTTAAATTGAAGACTCAAGTTTAGAAAATCAAAAAATTTTGGGAACTCAAGTGCCAAAAAAAAAATCAAAAAACAAAAAAAATGAAAACAAAGAAACATTTTTAAATTAGATATTTAGTTGTCGTCAAATTTAGTTAAAGAATGAATTTTTATGACTTCAATACGTAGTATACATAGGTGGATTTCGGAGGGCAACAATATTATGATGCTTGATGAGGCTGCTATCTTTTCATCGAATTAACCGTTAAATGTTGTTTCGTAGAAAAATTAAATGCTAAATTTGAATTTACATAGATTATTTCTGCAAAATTGAATGTTTGGGTTTCATTACATACCATAAAAGACTACGCATCTTTTTTACTTCACAAAGCCAGCCACCTGAGTTTTATGTAATGCACAGTTTGAAGAACAAAAAGCTGCCTCAGAAAAATAAAAATCAACACTACCAACCAAAATCCATCTAAACAAATCAACTAACACGTTGCTTCCTAAGTCAATTGTTCCCATTCAGGGCTCTAATGTGACTTCCTTCATTCCGATCCATTTCCAGACAAACCGTCACTGTCAGAATCTGCAACACATGCAACACTTTCATTTAAGTTCTAAACCAAGTCTCTTTCCAATAAGGGTTAAAAAAAAAAAAAAAAGGCCTTTCAAAATGCCTGAAAAATAGTAATATACTCGAGGGAGCTGATAAAGGATGAACCACTCTTTTCTTTTTTCACAAAAATAAGCCTTACTAGAAAGAAATGCTGTTTTTAGCAATTGACAGTGGTAAAAACAACAGTTCCTACCATAAATTCAGTTATGAACAATGTAAAACTCTCATATAGTACAGTAACAATAAATAAAATTGTTACAGTATAAAACTTTCACATGCTATAATAAAAATGGTTCTAACCAACGATTTCCACCACCCTTCTAAACACCCTCTAAATAAATTTTTTAACAGTATGATTTATAAGTATCCATGTTAAAAATTTACAACAATTAACACATTATTTTTTGTTATAAATCGGATTGCTAAAAAATTAATCCAACACAGTTCTTATTCCTAATATAAAAATAGAAAAAAGAACAAAATAACATATTTAGGTTAAAACTTAATAAATAATGTCATATATTTTCAAAATTTATAGTTTAAAGCATATTATGAGAAATTAAATAATATCTCATGAAAAATTATGAACAAAAATCCCAAATACCCATACATCTTTATCCTTTATATCTATTAGCCTCTTCGATCGCCAGCATCTACGACAGCCATGAAATATAATATTTACAAAAAAAATATTGTCATTACTATGTAATACAAAAAATCATTGACAACTTCACCGAACCATCAACGACTGTGAAATACAATATTTACCAAGAAATACCATGTTGACTGTGCAAATACAAGAATTCATCAACAACTTTGTTGGATTGCCAACGACAAAGAAATACAATATTTATCAGGAAATACCATGTTTACCATGCATATAAAAATTCACCGACGACTTTATTGGACCGTCAACAACCAAAAAATACAATATTTATAAAAAAATACCGTATTTATTGTATAATATAAAAATTCACCATCGACTTCACAGAACCGCTAGTAGGCGCGAAATACAATATTTACCGAAAAATATCGTATTTACCGTGTAATACAAAAATTCACCGCTAAATTCATCAGACCGTTGACGGATAGAAAATACAATATTTATCAAGAAATATTGTACTTACCGTGTGAATATAAAAAATTCACCGACGATTTCGCCGGACTGCTAATAGCCAAAAAATACAATATTTACCACAAAATACCTTATTAATCGTGTACTTACAAAAATTCACCGGCGACTTCGTCAGACCACCGACGGCTAGAAAAACCATATTTACCTTGTAATACAAAAATTAGCCAAAACGCCGGCTGTCGAAAAATACGACATTTATCAAAAAATACCGTATTTACGGTATAAATACAAAAATTCACCAACGACCAAGAAATATAATATTTACCGACAAATACCGTATTTATCGTGTAATACAAAAATTCACAGACGACTTCGCTGGACCGCCAGTTGTCGGGGAAATACTGTATTTTTCTATTGATACCATATTACCAATAAATACACATACCTGTAAATATTACCCGTTGAAGTTGCAAAACACCACCAATACCCGCGGCGTCAATGGCGGATGAGAAATACTATATTTCTCGGTTAATACTATATTGCCTGGTTAATATTATATTTCCACATATTACACACTAAATAAACATAAGGATCTAAACAAAAGAACATGAAGAATCTAATCAACGAAAAACAAATCAAAAATTCAAACTCAACGAATATAAAATAACTTGGATTTGAATCAAATAAATTAAAATTTACTTTTTTCATTTTTTTTTTTCAGATTTATTGACTGATTGCCAAAGAACCTTGAACCAAAATATATAAATCTGCTGAAGTAAGCATAATCGCGTCGTTATTTACAGCATTGAGTTAATATCTTATATATCATCTCATGTAGAAACTAAGCGGAAACAAGGATATGCTCTCAACATGTAAAAACATTATTCATGATGCTGAGTAAAGAAAAACAAGATAACTAATTCACGAATCGATAAGATAAAATGTCATGGAAGATTGTAATACCAACATTAAAAGCATGCAAAAATATACGAGATCTCCATAGATCTCTGCAATCGCGATGAAGCCGACGCGGATAGTGACGGCTTTGCTTTCTGTACAATTGCGATGAAGCAGTCATCGTAATTGCTGACAAAGAGCTTTCCAAAACGACACAACGAAGTTTCATGACGGTGATAAGCCAAAACGAAGATCCAAGAGCTCGGGAGAATCTCGACTGCCGGAGCTTCTGTTGTTGAAGGAGGAAAGAAAGGGGGAAAGCAGAGGAAAGAGAATGGCGAGAAAGAGAGTCTGATGCCTGGAGAGCGAAGGGAAACAGAGGAGAGAGAAACGAAGGAGAAGAGAGAGAGCAGATCAAGAGCAAGAAGAAGAGAGAAGGGAAGGAGAGCGAGAAACGAAGAAGAAAGGAGAAAACAAAATAATTTGGCGAGAACTTTCTACTGTCACATATTTTTTCTTAACATTTTTTTTCTTAACATTGCCGCATATAAAAACTTTAAACTCTAACTACTAAAAATTTTGTTACGACTCACGTTGCCAAACGGGGGAAGTATACTCTAAGCGTTTTTGCACTTTTGTAATAACACTCAAAGGGTCCTGGACTTGAAAAGTCCAAGGACAATAAAATTAGCCTGCCAATAAGTTAGAATGCAATAAAGATCTGACAGCAACAGAGTGTCATTGTTCCTTGCAAGTCAATCTTGTTACCTGTTTTGGACCCTTTAGGTGCCTCCACCAAAGCCATTTTCTGCAAAAGTATCGAGACAATCATCGTATTTTAGACAACTATTCTATATCATAAAAGAGAAACAACTCAATATCAAAGAAAAAAAAAGGACGAAACTTTTCAGAAAAATTGAGTTGAGGACTGAGGTCATAGTGTTTCACAGTCTTCTTTTCTTCTCCATACCATGGCCAGTATCTGCTACTCTGGACTGAAAGCAAGTTCAGCTTTTCGCTTATTCTTGCTCAAACTCTTCCTGTAATTTGTCACAAACCTATCCAACTCCCAAAGCGTTTCAAGATCAACACTTGCGATATCGACTTCGATCTCATCCTCCTGTTGAAAAAGCCCTGGATTTCTCTTCTTCATGATCTGAACCACCTTGTCCAGCTTCTCCGAGGGCAAGTTCTGAAGGCTATTACTCAGCCTCTGCTTCTCCTCATACGTCATATCCCTTTTATCCGGGTCCTTTGCTTTTGGTTTCTTCGAAACCAGAGCAGTTCTACCTCCGTGACCAAAACTCTCCGTCGCTGCCACCAACTTGGGATCCACCGGCTTCGTCACGGATTCCGCTCTGTCTAGAGTTCTCATTGCCGGAGCAGCAGGATCCTGGACCTTTCTCGAATTAGGTCTTGCCAATTCCAAATCCCGCTCCTCTCTACCCTCCTCCTCGTCCGTTTCGCATCTTCTTTTGAGATTATACTCCACCTCTATAGCTTCCCATATTTCTTCAAACATCTTCAACAACTGCTCTGCCATGGAATGAACATCCTGTCCTTTGGGGTTATACAACATCGCATTCCGAAAAGTAAGCCTAACATCTTGAGCAAACTCCATAGCCGATTTATACCACATCTTATTCAATCTAGTTTTGATAGTTCCTAGATCCATTGGATGCTTAATAATCGTAAAGTAATCACGAAGACCAAGAGCTTTAGCATCAACAGGAGCATTGAAAACCCAACCAAACTTGTGTTTCATCAATTTGTCAAGCAAATTGCAACAACTCTTAAACAATTGACTTGAATACCTATCTTTCCCGTGTCCTAATCTCATCTCAACATCTCTCTTCCCACCTTTGGACTTCAATCCTTTCTGTAGCGGCCGTGAATCGCTCCTCTGTGGCGGACCGACCGAGCCGACCTCTGAATTCACCCTCATTGCGGCGTTTTCCACGTAATTGGATGAGAATTGCGAGTGGGTACCTCCGCCGCCGCCATGAACGTCCTTGGAAGCTTCGAGCTTCTTCACCAAACACCTAACCTCGTCAAGCTCGCTGATGAGTCTCCTCTTGAGCTCTCTGATGTCGACCTTCGAGCACGAGTTCAAGCTGATTCTAACGCGGCCGTCGAGTTTCGCGTATCCATCGATTCCGCCGCCATTGGCCGTCTCGGAGCGGCCGGAAAGAGGGAAGCTCTCGCTCGAGGAGCTTCGGTCGTCAATGGCTGTTTGTTCTCTCGGCTTCGTCTGGCTCTTAGGGGCGCCGTCACCGGCCAATGGCTTTGACCCCGAAGCCATGCATAAAAACCACAAAAAAGCCCTAGTTTCAGAGGCCTGATTTTGGGGGCTAGGGTTTTGGAACCCTAATTGAAGACGTGAAATGGAAAATCAGAGGGTTGTGAAGGGGATTTGTGGGTTGTTTTTGGGGAAGAATATGAATTACAAGTCAAAGGGATTTTGGAGTAAAAATCCATGCCAAAGGAAAACCCTAAACGGAAGCAGCGATCTCCATCCAAATTCAAACCAGATGTTTTTGCTTAGACGAGGGTGTTTACCATTACTGTGAGCGCACGCGCTCGTCGCGCGTGGTGATGGAAGGAGGGGAACTACTTCGTTTCAACGATAAAGAAGGTTTTATCAGCTGCGATTGGGATTTTTTTTTTGTTTTTCTGTGTCAAAATTTGCCATAACGATGGTTTTTATCTCGATTTGGCGTGTGTACGCGTTGTTCTTTAGTGTTAAGTTGTGGTTGCATTTTCCAGATTTGTTTGTTAGTAGTCTTTTATACGCCTTCAATTCTACAGGTTACTCAATTTCGGTGGTTTAGATTTTTCAATCGATTATAGAGGTGCTTTTTTGGGAAGAATTCGGAAAAAAGCCCAAAAAAAAAAAAAAATTAAGCAAATGGCCTCTTATTTTTTAAATTAAAAAATAGATTTTTTTTAGCATCAAAACTGCCTCAGTTTTTTTTACAAAAAAGAAGAAAATGACTCTATCGAAAAGAAGAATCTAAATATGGTGTCCAAAAAAAAAACTGAAACTGTTTTGATGTCCAAAAAGCTAATTTTGTGATGTCAAAAAAAAAAAGGCCATTGACCCAAAAATTTTTTTCCCAAAAGTCCCTTTTTAAAAATATCCCTGCTTTTTTGTGCTTCTCGCAACCACGTTGGGCACCTTTTAGATATTCAAAAATAGCTTTTATTATATTTATATTGATTTTTTTTGCTTTTGAAACTATAAGTCTCATGTCAAAAGTGAATAAAACTCTCTCAACTCTTTTATAATAAATGCCTCATGCCCATAAAGTCTGCATTACAAACGAAATGCGTTTATGGCTTTGAGACTATTCTTCCTTGATGAGAAGAGAGAAGAAAATAAAATACAGTTGAAAGTGTTTAATAATTTAAAAATTAGAGTAAAAATTAAAATACAGTTTAAAAATTTTTAATAATTAAAAAGTATTATATTATTTACATTAATATTTATTATTTAAAGCTTTTTAGTTTATTTTGGTTTTAAAAA